>PITA01016005.1:0-48083 GCA_004023965.1 Spilogale gracilis
TGGGGGCAGGTGGAGTGTCACTACAGGCAAACCGAATTCTGATCCAGACTAGGGTAAAAATACAGAAGGCAGCTGATCCAGATTAGTCAGGAGAGAAATCTGTATCTTCAGGGAATGACATTAATGAGACTCTGAGGAAACAAAGGCAAAATCTCTAAATATCTTGAACAGCTTCAATAAGAACATTTGCATTTAAAACAAAGAAAGAATTCATTATGTGCAGACCAAGGCAGATAATGGGTCCTTGGATAGAAAAGTAACAGCCGGAACTTTTAAATGATAGTGTTTGTTTGTTTGTTTGAGCTGAAAAACAATTCAATATTTCTTAGGAAATTGTATTCTTCTAAATCATATGTTTTAAATACCAACCATAATAACTTCAACATCTTTATTAACCAGATCTCTTAAGAAGCCTAAAAAAAGAAATTTCTACTGAGCAACAGTAGGCCAGAATTATAAGCAGGCGAGAAATGTTATTTTTTAACTCAAAAGCAGAACATGGTAGCCTTTTTTGTCTAATTCAACAGCAGTAATCAACCTCTAAGACAGATACTCTTATAAATCTATATTTCCACCACAGAACAACGAACTCTTACTATATGGGAAAACTTCTGGGAACTGGCTTAACATTTCTTTTAAAACACTTCACTTACATGATATTGTGGTTTCAAAGGCCTAAAGGACTTGCCTTTGGCTTTTTTCTAAGTCTTATTTTTGTTTTCGTTTTTTTAAGGATTTTATTTGAGAGAAAGAGAAAGAGAGTGAGGGAACACAAGACGGGGGAGGTCAGAGGTCCTCCCCGTGGAGCAGGGAGCCCGATGCGGGACTCGATCCTGGGACTCTAGGATCACTACATGATCTGAAGGCAGTTGCTTAATCAACCGAGTCACCCAGGCGCCCCTAAGTCTTGTTTTTAAGAAAATAGTTTCTGTCTTGGATTTCCTTGCACTTGTACCACTGTGCGTGACTGGTGGGATTCTTGGAAAGCAAACAGACTGGACTGGCCAGGACCTGGAAAGGCAAGGAGAAGCGTCCGGATATTTCCCATGACACACAGCTGCTACTCTCAAGAACGGCATCTCATTCAACCTGTGTTTTATAAACCTACTGGGCAGATATAGGAACACGGCCACAGAAAGTCCGGAGGTGGCAAGTGGTATGAAATTGAACAGAAATGGCCTTCAGCGATATTCTGCACCTTAGCTAGGGAGGAAGGTGCTATGCCTCTGGACTGTCTTCTAAAAAAGGTCACGGTTTAGAGCTGAGCTAGCCAATCAATGGTAGCCGCTAGCCACATGCGGCTTAATTAATTAACTGAAATGAAAAATCCACTTTCTGGGTAGCGCTAGCCACAGCTCAAGTGTGTGACAGCCGCGTGTGGCCTGCGGCTGCTGTTTCAGACGGCGCAGATGTGGACCGTGGTCACTGTGGGAGCTGTGGCCAGATAGCGCCGGCTCAGAGGATGAAGTCAGGAGGCAGACAAAGGACAAGGAATGACTTCAGTGACCACAGAAGTACGTCCAGAAGTGGGCACAATCCTCTAGCTATCTTAGAATGGCAAGGATTTCTTTTACAGCATGGAAAAACTCACACAAATATCCTCAAGTTTTTAACTTAACTAAAATGTGTGGGGTACTGACTATGCCAGAAGGTGTTACGTGCTTTGTGTGTGTTGGACTTATTCGATCTTTGTAAAAGTAGGCACTATCATAATCCCCACCTTACACACAGCCAACGAGGCTTAGAGAGAGAATGCGCTTGACCCAGGGTCACACAGCCTGGATTCCAAGCAGGCCTTATCTCTCAAAAGCGAGAGGCTGGAGGGAGGCCTGTAGGAAGCCCTTCTGAACCCGAGAGACAATATGCACCAGCTACACTAGTCACACTGCTGCACAATGGTGGCCACAGCCCACTGGATGGCTTGCTTGTTCCTCATTAGCCTTCATTCCCCTAGGGGCCCAATACCTTCTTGATGCTGAGCGTGGTTATTTTCTACTAACCATGGAACGCTCTCAACTACTAACTCCATTCTCTTCCTGCCCTCCACCCATCCACACCTGAGCTTCCCACAACTAGAATGGAGGAGCAGTCCCTTCAGAGTCTATCTTGCGTCCCACTCATCCTTCAGACCTACAGTACTGATGATCTCTTATGTATCCTGTTAAGAATCAACGACTTCGTATGACAGAGGGCATTCTAGGGAGGCAGAGTATTCCCCTTGTTAAAGGCTGAGCAATGATAAAGAACATTTTCTTGTAGATGCGGGGTCTCAGGGGTCCCGAGGAATCAAGTAGGTGCTCTGTTCCTTAGTTTGTAATCAGCCTCGACATGAGCGATGTCCCTGGAAATTGCTCAGAAAATTATAGTTATCATTTATTACACACTTTTTAAAAGTTCTTTTTCAGGGGCGTCTGGGTGGCTCAGTCCTTAAGCTTCTGCCTTCGGCTCAGGTCATGATCCCGGAGTTCCAGGATCGAGCCCCGCATCGGGCTCCCTGTGGGAAGCCTGCTTTTCCCTCTCCCACTCCCCCTGCTTGTGTTCCCCCGCTCACTGTCTGTCAAATAAATAAATAAAATATTTAAAGAAATAAAGTAAGTAAAGCTCTTTTTCAATTGCTCCAAAGCTCGGTGTCCCTGTAGCTCTTGCCCGGGACGCAGCCGACTACCCCTTTCGCAGATCCTGCAGGGGCGGCAGGGACAGCGCCCTCTACAGACGGCCAAGGACAGGCCTGCCCTGACTCGGGCCTCGCAGGCCTTACCTCCGGGGCGAGCCATCGTCGTGCGGCTGGATGATGACGACCTTCACGGTCACGGAGGTCCGGAGCAGGTCGATCATCTGCTCGTGGGTCAGAGTGGCCACGGCCACTTTGCAGATCTCCACGAGGCGGCTCCCCTGGCGCAGACCGGCCTTCCAGGCGAAGCCGAAAGGTTCCACGTCTGCAACGATTCCTTCGAAATTCACGTGGAAGCCCAGCTGGCCCAGCCCGTTTCTCCTCAGGGTCATCTCCACAGTCTCGCAGCCTCGTGTCACTATCTGGGGGACGGGGGCGGGGGGAGAGACCATGAGATGTCGCTGTCGAGACAACCGGGTCGAGGCACACGCACTGGCCTCCCAGCCCTGCCCTCCAACCGCCCAGGTGACACGCGAGGGACAGTACAACGCCAAGGGCACCAGAATCAGCTGTGGCATCGGATGCAAAGAGAACAGCGACAGTAAAACAGTGGCTTTGCTCTTCAAAGGCACCCATACTCCCGATACAGGTGTCCTGCTTTTCCTTAGAAGCCACTGACCCCAGAGCTTGTGAGCTTCAGGTGGCCTGATGACTCCCTCCTCCCCTCCACGATGTCAGTGGGCTTGGCACAGAGACCCCACTGTCCAGATGGACCGTACTGAGGCGAAAATGCACATTTTTGAAACCACAGCTAGTTTCACCCATGAAAAATCAAAAGCTACTCAGACAATTCCATCCAACTTAAACAACGGCCCAGCTAACACTCAGAGGGCTGACCCCCGAGGGCCGCCTCGGAAGTCGGGATGTTAGGAGACGTGCTCAAGTGCTCTCTGGACCAGGCGTCCCGCTCTGTCCTCCGGGAAGCCCCCTTGTGGGCGCGGGCTGCCCCTGCTTGCCTGGGTGGTGAGGGCATTCAGGCCCGCCAGGCTCCCTGGCACCAGAGGACAAGGGCATTGTGCAGGGAGCACAGACCTCCTCCCCCGGCCACCGTGCCTGCAGGCCACCTCTCCTTCACGGGGTCCATCTTTTGGGGGCCACGGGCAACCCCTAGCAGTGGTGGTTTCAGCGCAGTGACCTTCCCCAAGAGCGGGAGTCTGCGGCGGTGTCACGAAAAGGGATGTGAAGCAAGGTGGTCAGCTTCCCACGCCACGCACTGAGGCACCAATCATTATTAGTTAGTGCCACCCTCAAAAGCGCTCACCGGGAGTGACTTACATGCACGGAGAGAAAAACGCAGGTTCATTAAATGCCACTTGATAACTACGGCATCGTTTATTTGTGGGAAATTTAAAGTTGGGGTGGATCATACCCACATCCCCCAAAGCACAGAGCTCATGTATAAAGTTGCAGTTTAATAAATGCTCTATTTCCAAGAAACATGCTCTGGATACCCAGACTCCTGTTTAATAAGACGTACGAGTGTAAGTACCACCATGGGACGGGGCCAGTTCCGAGGATGTCTGCTACGTCTGTTTCCATGGATACCCACACAGGGACACACAGGGCCCATCAACTTCCCACAGACACCAGAGGACAGCTGGGGGGCAAGGCGTTGCTGGTCTTTGTGGTGAGGTTATGAACTGAACTAACTGGAAACTGTTCGAAAAGGACTTTCGTCACATGTACGCCCTGAATAAAATTCTCCTTCTTTTTCAACTTTGTTTCAACTATGCTTTCCTACCGAAAGTCTACATATGTGTGACATAGGCCCTGCCTTCTTTCAAATATTAATGCAATTTTCAGGTGAAATTTAGCATCCACATATCAGACTGAAAAGCGACCAGTGAGGCCCTTCCTGAGGCCTGTGTGTCTCTTCTCCTTATTTCTTCCAACTACCTGCGACCTGCCGTACTTCTGCCTTCTGCTATTTCTTTCTCCCTTCTGTTCCTTGCTTCTTAACATTAGCAAACGGTGAAGGATCAGTTATCTGGAGCTCCTCACACACTTACAGGGACTCGACTACCACAGGAAAATGGTGGCTTCCTATCCACCTACCTACCCAAGACCACCTGCACAATTTGTGGGGCCCAGTGCAAAATCAAAATGCAGGGCGCCTGGGTCAAAGACTATATGGAACTTCAAGACGTCACAGCAGAGCACTCAAGCAAGCACGGGCTCTTCCGAGTGGGCCTCTGAAAATGGGTCACTGGTTACACACGAATGCAGCGGGCCCTGCCTGACCCCTTAGGCGTCAGCTCTCATTCCTTCCTGGGTCTGTACCTGCATAACGGACACCTTTAATTTCCGTTTCCACCACGATAAAACGCACACTGAGTCTACCACCCACCAACCAGCACTCATTCCCTGTATGTGCACTAGGAATGCGGGATCTTCTTCGTGATGCCGGTACCAGCCTCGTGATCTAATCCCTCAGCTGTCTGTGGGATGGTTTGTTTTGTTTTCTCAGACATGTTCCAGACAGCAGGCATCCCCTGTCACATTAGCCACACCACTGCTTCTCTTGGAAAATGGTAGAATGGAGTCCACAAAACAGCGAATGGGGAAGGACCTACGAAATGTGCACAATGGCGAAGCGGTGCTTCTTCGTGTTGTATTTTTAGGAGCACAGATAATGATGACTCAGTGGATCTCCTAAAAAGAAGTATTTCCAGTATTACGAAAAGCACAGTGTCTGGAGACTGACGAGGACAACCCAGTGCTCCAGACACAGAAACTAATCACATACTTAATCATCCCCAGAGCACATCGGCGTCTGTGCCCATACACCCGGTAATACTGCTGCACACACGGAGGTCTGTGCCTGTAAACGGTGTCTACAAATTAAATTATTTCTCCAAGGGTAGCAGACACTGACTTGGTTGTATTGTCTCTAATACATGGTCTCGAATAACAAAGGGGAGATTTATATTTGGTGGGAGGAAAGGGGACAGGAAATGGGTAAAAATTCTCTTTTTCCCGATCCGTAATTGACTAAATCTTTTCTAAAAACTGAAATATACATCCCCTGGAGGGGAAGATTTAAACATGAGGAATTCTTTTGTCACAGCACGTTTGGGTTCTTATACTATATTTGATTTATTCTCATAACTGGTTTGACAGACTCAAACTGAAATCTGGATCTTTCTGTGTGAAAATCGGGAGCAGAAATATTAACTGTTACACTCCATGGACATCATTTAGGGGTTTTGTACTAAAAATAACATTAAAAAAATCTCTTTCAGGACTGATTTTTTTTTTTTTTAAGTCTAATAACTTAATGGGTAATTCTATAAAACCTCCTTAAGAAACTGTGGCTGGAGAATAATAACATATTTTATCTGACAGACTAAAGAAAAATACCCGCTTATAAACACGCCCAGAACTGAAGTTGTGGAGAAGACACAATCATTCATAGTATCAACAGCAACCGTGTGCCTATGGGTCTCCCACTGCAGGGGTCCGGTCATGCCTGTCTCTACACACAGTCATAATATCTAGACAATTCTCCATTTTTTTCTTTCAGATACTATACAAATACATCCTGATGTTCCCTTTGGAAGTTGGTTTAACTTTTCCTTTCCAAACAGTTCGGAACGGGTGTGTGTCCCCCCATTCGCGTATTCAGCAACTGCTCAAAAGGACACAGCACTTAGAGTTAAGCCCCATAGCCGTATAAAACAGTGATGCATTCTCTAGATGCCATAATCGTGGTGAACTTCCTGCAGCGGAAGCCATTATCAATGCGGGATTGAGGATCTAAGGATGGTGGAAACAAAAAACCTGTACTTACTCCTAATCGCTGGACAATTTCCCTGATGTCTTCGGCACAGTTATCCACGGAGGACAGAAGGATACACTCCCCTCGCTCGTAAAACACTTTGATACTCATTAATCCAGACGTCCACCCAATGACGTCCCTGCAGGAACAGTTAAATACCACATTCTTGGAATCCTTTTCAATCAACATTATGAACTCATTGGAAATCCCAAGAAGACATTCAATGTCAGCAGACTGGCCGAAGTCCCGAGCTACGACGTGCCACATGATCGCTCCGACGCTGAACAGGTGGGCACCCTTCCTTGGCTTTACTTTCTCCTTTTTCTTTGCACCCAGTGTAATAAAGCTGAACTTCACAGAGGTATCCACAGTGGCGGTTGTGACAAAGTTCTCCGCCAGATCCTTCAAGTACTCTTGCCTCGTTCGAGTGGCCATCGCTCGAAACTTTTCTGATTTATGGGCTGCGTTTTCAGCATTGATCACTTTGGCTAAAAGGAAGTCCCGGAATACTGCTGACTTCGGAAAAGTCACTCCTTTGGGAATTGGTGGGCCAAAAGGTGGTACATCTTTTGACCTAGAAACTCCAACACTGGGGAAAGAAAAAAAGAAAAAAAAGGAAACAAGATGAGTTGGAATACTGTAATATTTACCTTCAGAAATCTGACATATACCCATACTCTCCCACTTATGCCATCTGTTTTGTAGCTTTTTGTTATACTCATCTCTGGATGCCCAGTGTGTGTGCGTGTGTTTGTTTTTCTAACTTAGTAGATGGGCTGGTGCGCTAACTGTGCAGCTGGCCATCGCTGGCAGAGACAGTGACACTTTCAATGGAAGTGAGGTTATTAGCCCCGGGTGACTACTTGGGGTCTCGCTGGTACCGGACACCAGGATCATACTTCACAGGGTCAAAAGTTTTACGGATCCCGTTTTTTCAGGAAGTACTCACTTGGTCTCATTTTGAAAATCTCAGTGAACGTTTACGGGAGTAAAATTTTTAAGAGATTGCAGGGACTGAAAAATCAAGTCTAGAGCGACAGTACAATCACCTCAACGTGTCAAAACCAACAATGCTCCCCTACATCAGGCAGGTGTCAAAGCCTTCTCGGATGAGCTCAACTATAAAGAGTGAATTAATGGTAATGAACAAGTGAAGGACTGGACTGAGGGAATGATGAAGGACTGGGCTGAGGGAAATGACGAATCCCTGAGCACTCCCCAGGGAGTGGCTGAGGAGCCACTGAGACACCGAGTCAGCACTAATCCCACGTCTGCCCAGGCTGATATTTTCTATGTTGGAATAAACAAAGGAAGCAACCTGCACTTCATCTTGATCACTGCTGAAAATCTTGAACGTGGCGAACGAGGGAGGGATGAAAGAATTCTGTCCCAATGTGTTCTGTTGAGTGTGAGCACCTCTTCCGCAAAGTGGCTGCTTAGACTCTTAAAAGGATCACGGTCCCCAGCTTTCTCTCACCTTTGCTTTAATCTGCACACTCCTCAGGACAGTGAGTCACTTCTGGGGAGCTGGGCAGTGTGATGGGAGACTGTCTATATGGGGCTGTAGCTGGTATGAAAGGGGAGGGAAGGATGGATTCCCTTTGGGACAGAGGAACCTAATTCACTCAGGGGCAGCTGCATACGCACTGAACCAGACAATGATGGGGCAGACTAGACTCGTGTCCTCAAAGGAAGGTTGCAGAAATGCTGCAGAGGCTGACGCGTCTTTGGGACCAATCTCAGAGCTGACTCATATTCCCCCCGCTATCCTTAGAGTGCACATTCTAGACTGAGTAGGAATTAATTTGTCCTCATGTTTTAACTCCCAGAGAGCTGTCGCAAAGCTACCTGTGTGGACTTGCCATGAGGCTAACCGCACCTTGTGGCTTCCCCTCTACACCGCTCAGGGGGCTCACGTGGCCCCCCTGCGCACTGGCACCTGCCATCTAGGAAACTCGCGTGATCACCTCCCTGTTTTCCTTCCAGTAATGAGTACGGATTCCTGGGAGAATTTCATCCACAGAAGGCTTGGGAGGCCCAATTTCATTTGATACCTTAAAGGATGACTTTTTTGCATTTGGCGCTATGGATCCCAAGCCACTGTGACTGTAGCTTGCATCCGCTTACGCCAAAGCATCGGGGAAAACTTTTTATATCTAAATATGTTCCAAAAAAGCTCTCACTGAGGAGCTCCATAGTGGTTAGAGAGAGGTACCTAAAAAAGGGCAATTGTTTTTGTCTCAAATTACTGACCCTCATATCTAACAGGATATTCCTTCCACCATGTACAGCATATTAACTACTTGATCAACTGAGTTCCTGTGTATCTCAGATCCAAGTGGTGTAAGAAAAGAAGCCAGAATTTAGGTCCAGCTATTTCAGGATTACTACTGATATTATGGAATGGAGATCAATTAGAGATTGCTGGATACAGAAGTTTATAGAATTCTTTCAAACAGAACTGAGGTCAGAGGAATATTTCTTGGCTAGATTTAGATGATTTCTAATGGGTTGCGGAATTTTCTTTCTTTTCTTTAATGAAGATTTTATTTATTTATTTGAGAGGGAGACAGAGTGCGTGCATGCATGAGTGGGAGAGAGGCAGGAGGTGAGGGGGGAGAGAGAATCTCAAGCAGACTTCCTGCAGAGCACAGAGCCTGATGTGGGGGCTTGATCTCATGACCCAAGCTGAAATCAAGAGTCAGATGCTTAAGAACAAACTGAGCCACCCAGGTGTCCCTCAGAATTTCTTATTTTACCCAAGTAACTTGATGGTGTATCTAAATATCAGACTCCCCCCCCCCCCGCCGACACACACACAGTGAAAGCAATACCACAAAGATGAGCATTCCCTGATATACAAATTAAAGGATTTTGGGGGAGCAAAGTGATGACGAGCAGATGCCATGCCCTGTTTGGGATTCCAGCCCCATGGCTTGCCGAAAGACTCTGAGCTAGTGACTTAATCCCTCCATGCCTCAGTTTCCTCATCTGTAACACGGAGGCTAGACAGAGTTACTCTCAAAAGGCCCCGTGAGCACAAAACCAAATATTGCATGCGAAGCTATTATTATGCAACCTGCTCTATCATTATTAGTATCACAATCATCACTTTAAGTCACGATTTAACACTATCATCTACTTTTGGGCGGGAGGGACTATGTATTCAATTTTCAAAAAGGGAAGCCATTGCTTTGGAAAGATATCACCTCACTCTTAATCGATAGTTAGGTACTAAGCCTTCATTCACAGCGAGCAGTTTCCTCATTCAGTTGCCAAGGGATGCATGTGGCAAAGAGTTTATCTTGGAACGTATATAAATACACAAATCCCTCAAGGTTCACTCTGCGGTAGCTAGTGCTAGTAAAATAAAAGCATCCTGTGTAAAGAAGGAGACAATTAAGTTTGCTTTTTGAGGACTTCAGACTACAATGATGGTAGAAGGAGCTTCTGGGATGCTGCGTTGTCTTCTCTCTCTAGGCTCAAGGAGGCCTTGCCTTACTTCCCAGGAAGCCTGCTGCATCCGTGGGAGGTGCCTCAGACTACCTCTGGAAGGTAAGAGCATGCCTCTGTTTCTGGACTTGGGAGCCACAGTTTTTATCACTGGAGGCCATCTCTTTTTTTTTATAAAGATTTTATTTATTTGACAGAGAGAAACACAGCAAGAGAGGGAACACAAGCAGGGGGAGTGAGAGAGGAAGAAGCAGGCTTCCTGCCGAGCACGGAGCCCAATGTGGGGCTCGATCCTGGGTCTCCAGGATCATGACCTGAGCCGAAGGCAGTCGCTTAACCAACCGAGCCACCCAGGCGCCCCTACTGGAGGCCATCTTAACCCAACGGTACTTGTGGGGGTTCCCTGAGGCGCATGTCATCCTTCCCATCTTCATCAAGATGCCACCACGGATTAAGATAGAGCAAGTTAGAGAACAGGGGACCGGACTATATTTTATCCTTTCCTTGGAAACTATTTTAATGAATTTACTTCGTCACTGGTGAGTTTTGAGGAAGAGCATATCAATGAGGTGTTTGGAAGATTTGGGCACCGAGACCTTGTTCCACGGGACGGAGTTAATGTGGCTTCATGAAATGTTACGGAATTGATTTGCCTACGGTATTCAAGAAGATTATTACTGACTCCTTGAGGAATGCTCATGAAGTTTTTAAGCACGATCAGTATGAATGTTTATGAGACATTTCCCCAAATCCGAGGCACTCTACTGACTTTGTTTGAATCTCATTAGCAAACGGTCATTTAGTAATAACAACCTGGTTTCTTAAAACCCACGATTCCTGGGGTGCCTGGGTGGCTCGGTTGGTTGGGCAACTGCCTTCAGCTCAGGTCATGATCCCGGAGACCTGGGATCAAGTCCCACATCGAGCTCCCTGCTCGGCGGGAGGCCTGCTTCTCCCTCTCTCCCTCCCCCTGCTTGTGTTCCCTCTCTAGCTCTGTTTCTCTCTGTCAAATAAATAAAATCTTTAAAAAGAAAAAACACCATGATTCCATAGTTGAATGATTTGGACAGTGCTATCCTGTCACAGGAAATAGGACACGGTCTACTTTTTTTTATAGGTAAGACCTACATCCTGTCTAATACTGGCTTCAATATCCCTCCTTAGTAATTTTATTAAAACCAGAAAACCTGAAACAAATGAAAACAGACGTTACCGCTAACTTTAAGATTTTGGGTGCTCACCAACCACCTTGTGATATAAATATAAACTAAAGTGGAAAGTAATTTAAAATACTTGATTTGACCTAAAAACAGCAGCCAATAAAATAATACCAAATTCCATAAAGCCTTAGGCTTAAGTTTCTAATCCACTAGGAAGGTTCATTTAAGATTCTTCTTCATAATGACCATTCATTGGGTGAGATCTCAGAAGAATAATCCTACACTTACCATGTGTGTACCAACATTATCTGTTTTAAACCTATCCTTGCCATTGAAGAGACATTATACGTGTCCTTTTTTAAGGACATGTCCTTTTTTAAAGTAGTTCTGAGCACTCAGGCCAGTGGTCTTTCGCCCACATGTGACTCAGGAATCACACAGATGCTCAGGTCAATTTCAGGTCTGGGACACCAGCGTACCGCACAGTAGGGCTGGAGAATGAGCCCATTTTAACAAGCTGTGAGGCAACAGTTGGGCTAAGAACTACCAGTTTATAGACTCTGTGTTCCTTTGAGATGAGCTGGGCGTGGGGCGAGGATATAAACCAGCAACACCTAACACACAGACTAGTTTCTCCGCCTTTAGGAAAGCACGCCCTACAGTCTTCCCGGTCTCCCCAAACCCTCCCAACGCACACTCACGCACCCCACCTTGGCCCAGGAGGCGGCTGAAACAGCACTTACTGTTTTAGGATGATACAGGGAAATAACCTTTGGAGAGTGTCAGGAACGCTAATAGGTGTTCTGCATAATTTCTGCTACTTATTCTACACGCTGAGGTAGGCACCCTTCTCTCCTCAACTTTAAAAGAACGAATGAGCTTCCAAAAAGGAAAGTAACTTGTACAAAGCACAGTGGGTAGCGGAGCTAGATTCTAAACCGGGGTTGGACACCCGCCCTTCTACCCCACAAGGCAAGATCTTCCAGTGAGGGGAGAGGAAATAGTCAGAAGCGGGCTCGGGATGCCAAGGCACACGCATGGCCTTTGGAAATCACCAACAGGAGCGTCAACTCTGGTCTCAGGAGCCCTGCCGAGCGAGTGTTCCCAAGATCTTGGATGAGAAGCAGTGTTTTCTACCGTAATTACTTCCGCTTGGGAAGAACTGAAACGGCCACATCATCCACCTCGGAGGCTGGTACCAATTAAGCACCGGTTCCGGCAGTGGCTGGATGCAGTTTTTAAGGGGAAAACTGAGGAAACATGTAATCTACAATTTTGAACTGCAAGGCATTTTACTGTTCAAAACGGGAAGGAGGCAATTATTTTGTACAGAAAGCACCTGAGTGAAGACAGTGGAAATAGAATTAGAAAAAGAAAAAAAAAGGATAATTATGGGGTTAGAGATCATAATTGGAAAACAAAGGAATTTCAGGAGAAGGGGTGCTGTTGAAACCTCGCTGACAGAATGAGAGACCAGGGGCTGCGGGCTCACCTGTAACACACGTTCTCGGTGCACGGGTTGTGCACTTTGACGATGACAAAGACGTGCTGGAAATGGGACCGGATGCTTCTCGGGGTAAAAGGAAGCGCTCCGGGCTCTTGAAAGACAATGGTCACAATGTCATTTCCGATGTGCCTTTTCCTCAGAAGCTGCGGTCAGGAAAGAGAACACACACAGTTTCGGACGTGGTTTTACGCAAAGACAAAATACGGAAATATATACAACTCACTCCTCTGTCCATGTGAAAGGATTGTTCAGAAAGCAAAAGCCACTCTGAAAGTCAGTGCTCCTTAAAGGGACATGGGAAAAGCAAAATGGGCTGCGTCTGAAACATCTATGGAAAAATGAGCCCAACGCAGTTAATCTCTTGCACCAAAATTCAACTCCTTCTTTTTTTTTTAAAGATTTTATTTATTTATTTGACAGAGAGAGATCACAAGCAGGCAGAGAGGCAGGCAGAGAGAGAGGAGGAAGCAGGTTCCCCACTGAGCAGAGAGCCCGAGCGGGCCTCGATCCCAGGACCCCGAGATCATGACCACTGAGCCACCCAGGGACCCTCAACTCCTTTTTACCTTGAGCATTCGTACCCTCATAGACTCAGACATTAGCACTCAAAACGCTTTCAGTAATTTTTTTTAAGGTTTTATTTATTTGAGAGAGAAAGAGAGAGAACACAAGCAGTGGGGAGGGGCAGAGGGAGGGAGAGAAGCAGGCTCCCTGCTGAGCAGGGAATCTGACTCACTTTTCATTTTCCTTTGCCCAGAACACTCCCTTTGCCCCAAGTTGCTCCTGGAGAACTCAGGGCTCTAACTCAGGTAACCTCCTCACCTGAAAGGAACTTCCCTGGCAAGCCTACACTGGCACTCCACCCACACACCCGGGTCTGCTTCAAGTGCATTAGCTGTAACACAACTGTGCTAATGGTTGATTTACTTCTCCCGCATCAGGTCATCATCTTTGAAGGGGCAGGAGAAATGTCCTCTTGACTACTTGATCCCAGCACCCTGAGATCATGACCCAAACCAAAGGCAGATGCTTAAAGGCTCAGCCACCCAGGCGCCCCGATTCCTTGTGTCCGATGGCGGCCGGGGACAGAGCTGACACCCAGCCCACATCTGCATAAGTGAGTGGTAGACACACAGGATCCCAGCCACATCGCGCTGTGCAGTAAAACCGAGACTGCACCTCTGAATGTGTCGATAAACCTACGCACAGAGCACTCTCTAAGTTGGTGCAAGTACTCACAGAGTTTGTGATCTTCAGTTTTAATAGATACAATAATCTTTATAGGAGCTGGTGATGTCACCGCAGGAATGAGATAGTTTCAGGTGTAAATCTCTCTTTACTAGCAATAACAAAGACAACGAGCTTGTTCTTCAATGTATTTGGCACCTATGGAACACAACCTCACCATAAAGAGCATGGAGTTCAACTCTTAAAGCCTTTCAACCCAGATACAAAAAGGATTTCATTGTCAGGTCCCTGACTTGTGATTTAGCAGGATAAAAGGCCTGGGAACTTGGGGATGAAATGTTCCTTCTTCCAGGGCTCTCTGATATGCCAGTTAAATCACTGATTCATATGCTGAAAAACTCCCATTTAAATCACCAGGGTTAAAGTCACACACATAAGTCGCCTTCCTGTCTGGGTGAACTTTTGAGACATACATTCATATACGTGAATATAAACTCAATGAGCTATCTGTGGCTTTAAAAATGTTTGCTAAATATTTAGGTTAAAATGTGCCACACTTCAGATGTGTGTAAAAAAAAATCACTAGCCAACCCGCCAACCCGGCCCTACACATTGTGTGATTACTTCTCCTTACTACAGCGGACACGTGATAATCGCGATAAGAACTTCATGTGAAGAAAACGGAAGCAAGGATACATATCTAAACCAGACATCAATGGGCAGGCAGGAAATTGTACTAGATTAAGATGTTCTTCCCTCGTTTCCACAGTAACTGAAATACAGGATTTCCTGGTGCTGTGATAGGCCAAGGGAAAATCAGGAATGCATGAAAAGTTTTAAAAAAAAGTATCTTAAATACCTAACACTCGTTGGACGGTATCTGTTGACCATTGCACACGACAGCTGACTCTACAGTTCACTCAACAGCCTGGAAAGACAAGAGCTCCAAGATCAATGGGCGGAAGACTGCGCACGCGATGGCCAAAGCCACACCGTGAACTGCAGCCCCTCCTCCTATGTGACTGCTGTGTGACATTCACCTTGGCCAGCCGTGTCAGTTACGGGCGTGGGGCAGGTGCTTCCTCGCTGCATTCCCATCCATGGGCTCTCCGTCCAGAAGAAAGACATTGGGTCCCACCCCAGGAATACTGAAAGCTCCACTTAAAAGCCTAGTTCCCTCAACGACGTGTCCCTTTCTAAGCATATTCTCTGGCTTTGTAAAATGGGCCAAGAACGTTTTTAATAGTCTACTTAATTGAAACAGTCCCAAAATGTAGTAGGCAAAACAATGAAGTGCGTGGGGCGGGAAGGGTGGGGAATAAGTGATTCCTTAAGAGGGGCAAAATCTGAAATTCTTTGTAGGAGAATAAAATAAGAGAACTTAACACCCTGCCCATTAACGGGATGCTTGACTTTGTTTAGTGGCTGAAGGAAAAATAATATCTGGAAAGTTCACAGAAATAACCGTCACCGTTTTCCAGGATTTGGCCAAACATTAAATAACCTAAGTAATTTCTCAGACTTCTTATCTAAAGGTAAATATTTTCTTTTGTCGTTAGTTGTGTGTTTCTTGGAACCGGCCAGTGTCATCAGAGTCCAGCACTAGAAGGGGGGAGGCTACCGCAGCCCAGCAGGATGAGAAGGTGAGCCCCTGCATCACCAAGTCACCGCTGAACTATTTGTTTGGGGAAGGAAGGAACCGTGCGCCAAACTCCTCCTTTCCAGATGTGAAATTCCTAATGTTTTTCAGGGCCAAGAGAACCACCTTCACGTCTTCGGCTGTAAGAATGAGTTAATAAACACAGTGCTAGACAGATTTACGTGGTCAGTCCTATGAAATTTCTGATGCTTGAGTCAAGCAGCGAAACGGGAGTAAGCTCTTGTTATGACAAGAAAAGTGAAACGTGATTCTTCACCTAATTCTATGGCAAAAAGCATCCAGATGCGACAGAAAAAGGAAACTTTGGGTTTATTCTCAATGTCCTAACCAAACTTCTGGGCTTCCTAGGACCAGTTTTAACTCGAAGCAACCATCCAAAGCGAGTGGAAACTGTCAGGCAGCCTCACCTCGCTCAGAGGAGGCATAAAGTGGGGCTCGGTCAGAGCTATCAAAGCCCATGCAGACAGGCTCATTTGTTACTTTTTTCTTAGGGTAGTTAAGCTAGAAAAAGCATTTTGCACTGCATTTTGGAGAGGCGGGGGAACAGCCTGCACACTGTGTAAGAAATGCGGTTAGATGTGGGTCACAAGTTTCCAAGAGTCAGAATTAGTAAAGAAAAAGTGTGATTTGAACTAGAAAAGGCTAGGATCTCCAGAGAGAGTCTCCTGCCTTAAGAAGCAAATGTACACAAATTCACGTGATTTCAAAGAGAAAAATGCATCGTTTAGTGATTATCTTGTATGTTCTGAAATTCAAAGAGATGAGCCTGGAGCTGAGCATGAAATTAAATGTATCCCCATGAAAACCGATCACAAGTTCCGGACCTCAGTCCTTGGGTTGGAATCTGAAGTCCTGTCGGCAGGGACAGGGTTGACCAAGACTCCTTTGACTATACCCTTCCCATGCCTCCGACCTTGTCACCCATCCTACCTCTCCCAGACGGCCGTCTTATCCCTCCCCCGGGTACTTCCCACTTGCTACCCTCCTACTTGGGAGTTTCTTCCCTGCACATAAAGCGCTAGCTTCTCCCCTCTACAGAGACCTTCCTAATTCAGCATGTGTGCACCCCCCCACACACACACCTGACACACCCTCATGTATTCATTACTCAAGACTCAAAATCAGTGGTTAGAGTTTTGTTTTGATTTTTAAGAGATAACTAGAGTTTCCTGTGGAAAGTAGAAAGGTGTGATGAAGATTAGGAGTCTAGTAAGAAGGAGAAGAAAACCTACAGACATGACCACATAAAGTCACAAGAGCTATACTCAGAGAGGGAAAGCCCTGCCTAACCACTCCCCAGAAAAGGAGAAAGCTAGCTTAACCGCTCTTATCTCAGATCATCAAGATCATATTGAATTTAACTGCCATTTCAAGGCCTCATCGTGGACTTAACTTTACATATCCAATATAAAATACTATGTAAAATATTTAATACAAAGTGTATTATTTTACCAATTGGAAGCATAAATGTATGAACCAGTTAAGCGAGCAAGGCTGAGTATTCTGCAAATGGAGAAACAGAAATAAACCGGGAATGTCTTTTTTTTTTTTTTAAGATTTTATTTATTTATTTGACAGAGAGAGAGAGAGATCACAAATAGGCCGAGAAGCAAGCAGAGAAAGAGGGGGAAGCAGGCTCCCCGCTGAGCAGAGAGCCCGATGGGGGCCTCGATCCCAGGACCCTGAGATCAAGACCTCAGCCAAAGGCAGAGGCTTAACCCTTTGAGCCACCCAGGCTCCTGGGAATGTCAATTTTTAATGATTTAATAATGAAGTAAAGATAAGAGGATTATGGAGATACAAGTATTTCTGATGCCCGGCAGGACCAATCCTATTGTAAGCAATCATACTTATAATCCTATCCACATTCCTATTTAGGGCCTGGGGATAAATCTAATCATGGAAAGCTGAATAAGCATTTTATTTTTCCAGAATGTCCCACACTATTATTTACAGGGGAACGCAAGTACAGTCAGGACCCGCTTGTACTGCACTTAATGAGGCACACTCCTCCTACATAGTCTCTTAGCAGTTCCAATTAGGGACTCACAGAAGTGCACAAATGCCTTAAGACAGGCCAGGCCAGCCATCTATCCAAATTATATAGAGAAAGGGGTCCAGCCTGGCTCAGACCTAACAAGCTGTGTCTCTCCGTGACCTCTGCAGAGGTCAAGTTTGTCCCTAGGCTAACACTGGTATTCTTCAAACCGAAGCTCGGAGACCTAGGAGCTTGGCCTTATTCCTTAGGGACCTCTTGGGGGCTTGGACATCCCTTTCAAACAGAGTGCTCTAACTTTGTGCATGCATTTAAAAAAAAATCATCATTTACTATGTGCCAGTCTCCGTGCTCCCTTTATCTATTTTATATACTGAGACTGAAGAAAAGGTTTCTCTGTGCAAGTGAATTCTGAAGCTAATTTGTGGCGTTCTCCCCACTGATAACATCCCATGGTGGCTGCTCTATGATTTGTCTGTGGGACGAGCAGAGGGGAAGCACATGGGGGAGACAGCCCTGGGAAACGGAATCCAACTGCCAGACTGGCCCAGAGAGACTGATGGTTCTTCAAGGAAGAGGGAAACCACTCCAAGAGCAGGCTCTCTTATCACTCCCTGGGGCTGGCTGCGTTTCCTTTGTAAGAGTCATACATTCCAAACACTGACGCTTCTGCAACAGTGGCAAACTCTCTAAAGACTTAATACATCTTGGAATCAGCTTTGAGCATGACTTATTACGAGAACAAACAAGAAATTACATCTGATGTGGACGAGTCTGGGCCAGTTAAATAGTCCCAAGTACCACGGTGCTAACGAGGCCGGAGTCATAGGCACCGCTCATGTCCAGGCCAGCTAACTTGGCTGCATTCTGTGGTCTCAAAGTGCACTCAGGAGCCCAGCTGGTCATTTCAGACACTTGTACTCCTAGTATTCACATGATCTGCGGGCATGGGTGGGGTGAGGTGGGTGGGAGATGTCCGAAGGACTAGGACGACCTGTAACAAATCTGGAGAGTACGTGTTCCAAGATAGCACAGCGGCAACCTTTATCTACAAACAATATTCTGGTAACAACCCAGGATTAGCAAAATATTAAATGCAGAAGCAAACAGAATCTTCTGAATTCATAGATAAATAAGCCCCTTACTTTCTAGGCCTTAATTTCTCATACCAGAGCTCTAGGACTGGGAACAGGAAAGTAAAATGCAAATTAAGTCATTTCAGTTTTCTTTTCTTTTTTTTTTTTTTTTAATTTATTTTTTATTTTTTATTTTTTATTTTATTTATTTGACAGAGAGAAACACAGCCAGAGAGGGAACACAAGCAGGGGGAGTGAGAGAGGGAGAAGCAGGCTTCCCGCCGAGCAGGGAGCCCGATGTGGGACTCGATCCCGGGTCTCCGGGATCATGACCTGAGCCGAAGGCAGTCGCTCAACCAACTGAGCCACCCAGGTGCCCCGCAAATTAAGTCATTTAAAATGCTTGCACTTTATATCTAATAAATGATGAAATAGTAACTGCAGCTAAAACTTACTGAGCACACTCGGTACCAGGCACCATTAAGTGCCTTCTATGTATTAGCCCACCTAATTCCAGCCACTATCTATGAAAGGCTCATTTATTCCTTGAATAAATGTTTACTGCCTGCCTATCATGCTCTGGGTAGCATTTCAGGTGCACAGAGACACCTTGATGAAGAAATGAGATCAAAGTCGCTAAGGCATAGAATATTTTGCCCCAGGTCACAAAGCTGGTAGCTGGGATTCAAATCCAGATTGTGTGGCTCCACAATTCTTCCTCGGTTAATGACATTTTTTTGCTGAAGCCAGTTTTCCACCTAGGAGCAAGAAGCCTTAAAAGAGCATCTCAGAATCACAGAAATCAGACACAAAGAAGGACCTGCTGTGGCTCGTCTAGTCCAAGCATCATGTATGCCGTCTCTCCACTGCCCAACCCGGAGAAAGTTCTCTAAAGCTGAATATTTGTTTCCCTCTGAGCCCGGGTACGGCCCCAGAATCTTTCTTAACACAGTTTTCCAAGTAGCTCCTGCAGGCCATCTGAACCAGATCCTCATTATATAATTACCTGATTTCTTAAGAGGCTAAGATCTTATCCAAAAGTACAAGGCAAGTGACTGGCTGTGGCAAGTTCTGAGTATGTCCACTGACTCTCATTTCCACTCTTTATACCGTGAGTACTTGCCCACATAGTGTTTCACACACAGATTTCCCAATGGATCGTATACAGGATCATATATATTCCAGACACAGTAAGAGCACTCACTAAAAATGCCAAAGAAACGACTTGTTTTCCCACCTCTCATCTATCAGCAAAACTTACTCAATGTAATGGATTCTCACTCAAGTTTTAAAAAGCAACAACCAAGAGATAACCAAGTTAAGACTTTAAGATACAGAGTCTGTAATGTGTACAATCAATTTACAGCACATATATAATTTCTAGTTTGGGAAGCTTAAAACACCTATCCATCCCCTACTCCCGAACCTCCACCCATCCATCTACTTTTTTGTGTGTAGTACTTTAAGGATAGCTTCAGTGGAAAAAAAAAAAGTCAGGTATAGAGAACCCATAAAACCATAGATTTTAATAAGCATGCAATCAAAAGGAGGCAGGGAAAGCCTGGTTTCAGTTCTGCTAACAGCAAAGCCCAGCAGATGTCAGAATTCCAGAGGTTGCCACATGGGCAATGATGGAGGCCAATCCAGCTTGGAGTCCAACGGCTCAAGTAATCAGGGAGCTGGAAGGGCTTTGTGGTTCGCACCCTCGAGGACTGGGGTCAAAAGGCATTTGCCCTACTTCTGTTAAAGTACTGACAGACGTCTTGGCCGGAGTAAAGCCCTATCAGTTTTCTGAGCAACCACTCACACGGAGTTTAATTACTGAATGATTCACAAGTATCTGCTGGACAACAGCACCGGCTGAAATTCACCCTCTTTAAAGTGAGTGAATCTGTCTGGAATTATTCCGACCAAATTTTTTTTAAGAGATAGAAATCCATTAGGTCGGGCACCTGGGTGGCTCAGTTGGTTAAGCGACTGCCTTCGGCACAGGTCATGATCCTGGGACCCAGGATCAAGTCCCACATCGGGCTCCCTGCTAGGCAGGAATCCTGCTTCTCCCTCTCTCACTCCCCCTGCTTGTGTTCCCCCTCTGGCTGTGTTTCTCTCTGTCAAATAAATAAAATCTTAAAAAAAAAAAAAAAAAGAAATCCATTAGGTTAAAACATGTAAATACATGCATGTGATTATAGCTTTACCCCTTAAAAAAGCATACAGATATAGGGGTGCCTGGGTGGTTCATCTAAGAGTCTGCCTTTGGCTCATGTCATGATCTCAGGGTCCGGGGATCAAGTCCTGCATTGGGCTCCCAGCTCAGTAAGGAGTCTGCTGTTTGCTTCTCCCTCTGCCCCTCCCCCCCAGTTGTGCTCTCTCTCAATAATAAAAATCCCTCAAAAAAGAAAAAAAAAACATATAGATATGTGATCAAAATGTAGATTTTTCTGATGGTAGTGTGAAGAAATATGATCATTAGAAAACACTGCAGATGATTCAGGCAGGACAAGGGACTGAGTTTAAGTATTAGATAAATGGTCAGAAAATCCGGCTGGGAACAAGAAAGAAAAAGAAAAGAGGCGTTGTCGTCATGTGAAGAGCTGGGCTCGTCCTGGCTGGAGGGTCGAAGGTGGGCCTTGTAATTAGTGATGATGACGTGGTAAGCAGTTTCTTTGCCAAAGGTATATTATGACTACCTTCACTGAATTTCATGAGCATTAAAAAAAAAGAGAGAAGAAAAAGTCTCCGTTGTGATTAAGTTTCATTTACTCAACAGATTCTTCTTCTCCTTTTAAAGAATTTGAGACAGAGAGAGAGGGCACAACTGGGGAGAGGGACAGAGGGGGAAGCAGACTCCTCACTGAGGGCAAAGCCTGATGTGGGCTCCATCCCAGAACCCCAGGATCGTGACCTGAGCTGAAGGCAGATGCTTAACTGACTGGGCCACCCAGGCACTCCTCCTTCAACCAATTCTTACCGAGCAACTGCCATGCAGTCCCTGGTGTGCTAATGTATTTTTATAGCAAGAGTGCAGCTGAATGACATCAGAGCTAAACTTCCTAGACATGAAAACAAACTTTGTTTTAAGTCCTGATTTAGCCCAAATACAATCAAATCACTGAAATGGAAGCATGCCACGAATAAGTTATAAGATCCATTCTTACTGTATTTTCTATAAATAAGTTATCTACTTGCACTCGGAAACCTGAGCTCAGCTGACCTTGCTGGCTTATTTATAATGAACACAGTGGACGCTGGTTTCCATTAAGGTTTTGCCTAGCAAGCAATAAAGGTGCATGCGGAAGAGTTTCCAAGTTTCATAAGGAAAAAGTGAGATACAACTATGCAGAAAAGTTCCCTTTGAAAGGCCAACTATTTTGAAATGATGAAAGAGTCAAAAATTATTCATGCTATTGAAGGAAAAAAACCAAAAACGCCCCAATGACGCACTGCCAATTCTAAGTGCATGAAGTCCCCCGGCAGGCTGAGCTCCAGCGTGGAGGGCGGACAGGGGACCTACCTGCTGTCTGTTGCTGGGCATGTAGGGCAGCATGGTGGACACGTGGAACATGACCTCATAGTCTTTGTACGTGGTGTAGAGGGAGTGGGTTCCCGTAGAATCAGCTGAAAACAGAGATGGAGGACAAAGACAAGTCAGGCAACTGCAAAAGTAAGCGATGTGACACTTACAAGGTTGTTCTTCCAAAGCCCAGTTCACTGGCCGACGCCGGACCGCCCAACTGTCAGCCACCGGCGAGTCCTGGCGGCCAGTCCACTCTCGCTGCGTGCTCTTCCTGCCTCTTTGCAAGCCCCACGTCTGTGGCCTGAATACTCGGGTGTCTCCCCATCTGCTCTCACTCCCCCTGCACTTCCCTCAACACGCTTGCCACGCCTGCCTTCGCCAGACTGACTTCGAGGACCTCCATGGGGATGGGGTGGAGCACAGGTGAGCAGAGGAGGCCAGAAGCCAGAGGTGCAGCTGGGGGCAGGTGTGGGTGCCATTACTGGAAGGGTACGGGCGAACTAGCAGCTCTCCTTGCCCCGCTCTGTGCGTGTGTGTTTACAGATAATTCTGAAGTGATGCTTGGGTACCCGATCTTCCGGAACTCAACAACACGAAACAGAGCTGACTTCATATGGAAATGAGAACGAAAAATGTTCAAGATTTCCTTCCCTGAATGATGTAATTAATTTTCTTCTTTTTGCAGGAGCAGGCAATGCAATGATGCAGTCAAATGATTAAGACCGTGCAGAATGAAGGTGATCTCTTACTGTAGATTATGTGCTGACACATATTTAAAACTATGACATCTGAACCCCTCTTCATCACACAGCTATTCACCTTCTGAAAAGCAGAATGACTCTTTGCAAATTCAAAATCCATCTGTATTATCAACAGATTACCACAGACTGAGGGTTTCAGGCACCTGAACCAACACAGTGACTATAAAACACTTACGTAGGAAACTTAGGGTGGAGTGTTGAACCACTTCACTTATGGATAAATAAAGGCAAAAAGATGCATAGAAAGTAAGGTGTAAACAGAATTCAGGACTGCCTTTCTCAGTCTTTAACTAACATATAAGTTTGTCTACTTTTTAAACAAGGAACAATGCTACTCAAGGTCATTTAAAACAAAGTTTATCCCATTGTGTTTGTTGGGGGAAACTCAACTTGGGTTAACTTTTTTTTTTTAAAGTAAGCTCTATGCCCAGCATACAGCTCAACGTGGGGCTTGAACTCATGACCCTGAGATCAAGACCTGAGCTGAGCTCAAGAGTCAGATGCTTAACTGACTGAGCCACACAGGCGCCCCTCCTTTTTAAATCTAAATATTTTATTTTTACTTTAAAAACATTACAACATTTAGCCTTCATGGGCCTTTATTATGTTCCTTTGGAACCCTACAGTTTTTCTTTTGAATATTCATTCTAAATCAAACGGTGCTGAAAATTTTCTAGAAAAAAAAAAACAACATCCAGATTTGCAGAAAAAGTAATCATAGCAGACAATTTAATAAAAAGGGGAAGTGTTTAAAATGTTTACATATAGATATTGACAAATCAACTTGTAGATATGAGAGGATCTTCGTCCAATAAGCTGTATATTAACCAGTCCCCCAACAAAGGAATTATATCTTTTAACGATATTTTAAGTACATATTTGTTATTTTCTGAAGGGCTTCTTGGAAAGTAATGGCCCATTGCAACTGTCTTGCCTGCAGGCAGAGAATGTGGCTTTGGAAGTGAGCGAGCACAGTCATAAGGGAATGCTGATCATCTTCTTCTATGAAGAACTGACTCGTTAATAACAACATGGAGGTCAAGGGCTGAAATAATCCTGCACATTCAACAATTCTCATCACAACACCCTGCTGTTTGGATGGTTAGAATTCAGTGAGAGAAAGCCTTATAGATAGCTAATAGCCTGGTCAACAGGTTTCAGCTTCAGGAAAGTGCAATGAAAGAAGAAAGATACATTTTGGGGAGAAACTCCCCCCCCCCCGCAAAGATTTTATTTATTTATTTGAGACACAGAGACCACACAGAGGGAGAATGCGAAGGAGAGGGAGAAGCAGGCTCCCTGCTAAGCAGAGCTTGACGCAGGGAACGATCCCAGGACGCTGAGATCAAGACCTGAGCCAAAGGCAGATGCTTAACCGACTGAGCCACCCAGTGGCCCCTGCAGGGAGAAAACACTTAAAAAAATGCGATCATAATTTGTCTACCCCAAACAGTACTACAAGATGGATTTCTGAAATTAAATACCCTCAAAAGTTTTCATCTCAAACATCAGGATGGTAATGGAGAAGGTGAACTGATGAACTTGTTCAAGGGTCTGCTGCAAATATTGCTATGGGAAAAGAGAGGCGGGCCATCATGGAAGTCCCCAGTTCTGTCAGCCCTGCATGTCGACCCAAGAGAGGCTGTGCATGGCCCGGGCTCTTGTAACTCCACTCTGGTGAGTCATCCAATGGTCTCAGTGGCTCCCGGCCCCTGAAGTTCTGACTTCAGTTCACTTTATACGTAAGAGAGAAAGAATTCATTTTCAAGCCAGAGGGGGCATCCCAGACACTCTACATTTCCCCTGGGACTCAGATTTGACCCAGGTCCGGCGGGAGGACAGAGTGAATACTGCACACCACTCTCCTGGATTTAAAGAAGGAAGATTGTGTGTGTGTGTGTGTGTGTGTGTGTGTGTGTGTGTGTGTTCTAAGAAAGACATAATTCATCTGACCATTTCATGAAACAGAATCTCAGAAACTTCCTATCTACTACAGGGATGGCTCAGACCTCTCACAGAACACCTTGCCTTGCTCATGAAAAGAACTCAGATTTGTTGATGATGGGAATCAACGTGTCAAAATCTTGTTCTCAGATTACCAGTTCCCTGAGTGAAGAGGCTTAATACAGCATTTGCTATGGATCAGGGACATGTATCTGCTGGGTCATAAAGACTCAAAGCTGATGCCAATGCTTACACGCACGAGAATATTTACATTATCTATGTGAAGTGTTACAGAAGGGACAGATCAGAAGTTGTATGACGTTTTCTCAATCCACCCCACTGAAGACAGATGACGGGCATGCATAATAATGACTCTATGTCAGCAATGGTTTTCGGGAAGCATATCCCTAAGGGTGGCATGCCCATACCAAGGGAGTTTGCAAAGAAAAAGGAAGATAAATCAGAAGAGGTCTCATATGTGGATACTCAGAGTGGGTGTCACAAATTATTCCCTAATCTTTACAGATCTGAAGCAAGAGGCAATGTTCCAAACTTGGTGTGTGTGTGTGTGACACACACAGGGGCCCACCTAGGAGGTAACACTGTCCCCAGATCTGATGAGCTGTGTTCTAAACATAACTTGCAGAAACAGATTAAAAAAAACCCAGATCTGATTGACAGGCACAGAAAGACTGGGCCCCCGGACGTAGGCAAGTATCAGTGAGGGTCCCAAGTTGAAGGACCAAGGGCATGGAACCACAGGACCTCAGACGGCCTCACATTGATACTCCCATGGGGAAGAGATTCACACTTCACCACCCCTGCTAGGAGCGGGCTACATGCCTTCCCATTTCCTCCAACTGTAGGATCTATCTGCTCCCCTTCAATTAAAAGAGTAAGCAGTTAATTGCTTGCTAATAAGGAGAATTTCTCAAAATACACAAATTTACTCTGCCTGGAATATTTGATACTGATAGCTATGAAATCTAACAGCACAAAGACAAAGATAAAATATTCAGAATTTATGAGGACCAGAAGAAATAGGATTCTCCAAATGGAGATACAACAGAAATCCATACATCACGGGATGGTGCCGAGTCTGTGTTTTAAATCGGCACCTTAGAGGTAGTGTGTGACCCGCTTAAGGGGGCCTGAGTAAGGTCACTAGAAAACAGGATGCATGAGCTTTTAGCCACTGCTTCAATTCCCCAATTAACACCCTGAAACCAGAAATGAACAGAACGAGCCAGAGACCATGGCGTGAGCGAAAGCGCTAATATTTTGTCTTTTAGAAATGAATGTGGTGCTCCTCCTTAGTATATCGGAACAAGGGTGTGAGAGAAGAGGTAAGGCTAAAAGAAAGAAGGAATATTAAAAGATTCTTCACGAAACACTAGGGAATCTCTCTGCTGGTGTTACAGAAAAGGAATTGACCTTTTGAGCTTTCGCGAAACATATACCTCTTGAGAAATGTGCTTCCTTTGCTCATCTGAGGAAACCTCAACTCTATCTCCAGTAAGCGTGGCTAGGCTGCTGCCGGGGTCAACAACAGGAGGGCATGTGCTCGGTCACTTAGATACACGCTGTGTGCCTACCTATGGAGAATTAAATTTGTGTGCACGCAAAAATAGGAAGCTTACTTTTATTGTCTAGCTGAGCTCGGTATTTGGTAAATCCTTTCAGCCGGACTCGCTGGCCCAGAAGATCAAGGAATTCTTCAAAAGCTGGTCCTGCCGTCTCATTGTTGTACATCTCCTCCTCTGTGCTCTGGCCTGCTTTGCAATAAAGGATCCCGATCTTGTGCTGAAAGCTCAGCTGAAATGGGGGAGAAATAGAATTACTTGGCAAAGAGTATCAGACAAGCTAGCTTCCAGTAGAATTAAAACAGTAAGTATGCCAGGACAATTCCCATAAGCAAATAAACAGAAGAGGAAGATATTATCATTGCGTGAAATGCTATAGATATCTAACAGACCCAGAAACCCCCAATACAGCTGGAGAAATGGCAGAAACCCTAAGAAACAGAATGGATGGCCATGCGGTGTAGGATCAGTCGGGTTTCCAGGATGGACAGACAGCCTTGGGTATCTACTTAAAAATACAACCGTGGAAGTACGTAATCTTACACCCTCCATGCAGTTCAGAGAATCATTTTCCAAGTCAGAAGGAAAAAGAAAGCCACAAACTTTTAAGTTTTTCCCTCTCTCGTTCCTGACGTTTTTGTTGTTGTTTTCTTCGAACACTCATGAAAACCAGAAAGATGGTAATGAACAAGCAAATCAAATGAAGGTCCGGTAAGGGAGGAATCCTGGAGGGAACTATGATACACGTGTGCACATAGAACAACATTTTGTGTCCGTTAAAGTAACTTTGGCTATAAAATTACAGTCATTTCTGTATGTTTGACAGCCTTGGAAGGAAAACACCTGCGAAATATACAATAGACCATAAAGAACTGTAAGAGCCGCTGAAGAGTTCCTGTTGTAACTCTAAGTCACAATCAATCTCTGATCTGAAGCCACAGGACTGGTCTCTCCCAAGCCCGGGGAGACGCTGGCTCCAGCAGTCCAGCTTCCTTCTCGTATCCAAAGAGAAACTGCTTCTCAGTTCTGAAATCTGAGCCTCCAGAAATGGATAGATTATCAGACATCACTGATTTCCTAAAGGCATCAATCCATAACACCGTTTGCTTTCATTATCAAGCCGTAAAACTGAGCCTTTAATCCGAATTCATAGTGGACTACCCATAAAAGAAGGCAAGACAACATTCAGGTCCCTGGAGAGGCAGGGTGATAGGGGCAGTCTTATTCACGTTACCTAATGACAACGGATGATCCGAGAAAGGGAGGAAGCCACCTGCCCGGGCCATCCAGGCAGACTGCAGGAAGCACCTCTGCGCACGTGAGGATACATTTAGGGTTGAACAGAGAGTCAGCCACCATTACCTTCTGAAAGCCATCGACCTGGAGTAGGTGCTATGGGGGGGCGGGGACATGGGGGGGGATAGAAAAAAAGCAACCTGACTGATTGAGCCCCTGTGGCGACGGACCCCACAGCACGGCGGACCGTCCCAGGCCTGGGCTCCTGTCAAAGCCTACGATCTTCAGCTACACAGTGAAGACAATGATGCGTGCCCCGAGTGTGGGCACGAGCGTTATGTTCCACATAGCTAGGACGATGAATTTTATTGAGCTAGTTCTTTAGAGGGGCAAGCAGAGAAACACTTCCATTCTTCCGGAGACAGGAAAAAATGTTTCTGATGAACTCAACTCTCCAAATAAATGAGCTACCCCCATAAATGAGCTACAAATTCTCATAAAAATGCCTACTGTTACTTCATTGTAAGCACTCATTGCTCCTGAGTGAATCAGAAGGCATTTCAGGATCTAAAGCCACTTGAGAAACACAGAATTAGCAATTATCCCCCAGATGTTCAATCTCAGCGACTGTCGGGATCCATACTGACCCTCTAACGAGGCCTTCCCCCATCCTAGATATCATGCTAGCCAGATGCCTCTTTGCCTGTCTCCCGTTATCTGGCCCCAGCCTCGATGAGAGCCCTGCAGGGAGGCAGGGCCCTGGCTGGCACTTGCGGGTATCACCCTAGCGTCCTGTGGGCCCCGATGCCTGGGCAGCCCGGCACCCAGCACCTCGCCTGCACCCCAGACTGCCACACTATTGTTCACACCCTTGGAACTCAATCCTGTCCACCTTCCTCTGGTCCTGCACCTGCTGCTCCCGCCAGGGCCCCGCCAGCACCACGCATCACCATCACCTGGACACCTCATCTTGGGCCGAGTCCATCAACGCCCTCTGGCCGTCCCTGTGGCCGGTCCCGGTTTGCCCGGGCATCTCTAGGGAGAGACCCCTTTCTCTTCTCACATCCAACCCTGTGGGAGGGGGCCCGGAGCAAAGCTGTATGGGCCCCACAGGTAGGGACAGTGTGGCCTCATGCCCATTAAGCAGAGCGCTCACTGAATGGGCACAATTTCTGTATGAGTCTTCTGGACTTGATATTCCTGGTGGACTCTTGTTTGGGCAAAGGCGAAACACCCAGAGAACGGGACTCCCGCAGCCCACTTTGCTGTCCATGGTGCTGCCCACGTCACGCCCTTCTTCCCAGCCATCGGACAAAGCAGTCAGAGTCTAGGCCCTGTCTGTGGACAGGGTCTGTGTTCCCTCCGAGAGGCCCCTGGGCCCATGAAAATTAGGGCGAGTGGCTCCAACAGATTTCAAAGCCGCCCAGTGCTCCTGACAGCCATCAGAGCTCTGCGGCAGTGAAAATGTCCTGTGGTATGCACACAGCATGGCATGGGCATCATGCACATACTGTGAGAGGGTCATAAAATGCAACTATCTCCAGGGTCTTAGAACAAGCAACTGGGGTTTGCTTGCTGCGATGGCTGCCATTCCGCTAAAACTAACAGAATGGAACACTGGGAAGACACTTCTCTGACTGAATCTCTTAGAAACCTCACAAAAACAACTGGAATGTAGTATCAACCATCGCTCCTCCTGTGATGTATCCCAAAGCTAGCAGTACACCCTGCAATTAATCGGGGCACAAACAAAGGGGAGACCCAGCTCCTAAGTACTAAAATTCCCGATTCTCTCAGAACAGGGCTTGTGTCCAAGTCCTCCACACCGATCCAGGCGGATCGGGCTGCCCCCCGATCTCTTACCCTCTCCCGACTTTGATTTAACCGTTCTGAACTACAGCCAGTCCCACAGTCACGAGGGGAGCTCGGCAGGCTCGCGGGCATCAGTACCGTCAGAAACCAGAAAGAGCCGCTTGTCGAAACTGCAAAGCACATCAGCGCCGAGACCTGGACGTATACACAGGCCACACAGACAAACCAGCACACAAGGCCTCCTTGGCTTCTTGGGACAGGATGACAACTGGCTGATCCATTCCCAAGCAAGACCCTTGTCCTCACTGACAAGGAAATCTAAATTAAGATGAAGGTGACAAAAACAACAAAGCCCCAGAAATGCCTCGCAAACAAACCGGAGTGTGTGGGAGACCCTTCCCTCCTTCTAGTGCTTTCTCTCGACCGGTCTGCTCCCGGCAAAGCCCGCAGTCTCATTTACTTAGATCATCTCTGTAGGCCTGTGTCACTTCGCTTTTAAGGATCATTGAAAAACTAGGATTTAAAAAAAAAGAAAAGAAACGAAAAGCCATCCAATCATTCCTTAGGATGAAGATAATCAGACCCCATCAAGAGGTACGGGTAAGTGACAAGGCCACAGTGCACAGCATTAGGAGAGCTGACCAGGGTCCAACCAATACACCTGCCAAAGGAAACGCACATGAAATCACGAAATTCAACTACAGCTAAATGATGCATTGGTGTGCTGAAAAGTAGAACCCGATTGTCAAAGCTTAATTCACTTTGACATCAGACTATAAAAAGGTGTTCATTTAAAAACACTTAAACTCACTAAAAAAAAAAATTGCCTGGCATAGCTTCTGGACCTCTTCTGTTCAATGGACATCCCAAATCCTTGTTTTGTTTCGTGAGGAGACCGTCAACGGCTGCCACTGAGGTCTCTCGGGCCCTGAGGACTTTGGGAGGCAGGCCTGTGGACCAGGGGCCATCTGTGGGATTTTCTGCAGCAGCCTGAGGGGACCAGCTAACTCAGCCTCCATGCTCAACAGCAAGCACACCGAGAGATTTTAAAGGGGACCCACATTTACTGGCAATCTAAAGGGACACAAAACTACCACATTCTCCCGTGACTAGAAATATCATAAAAATAAATGTGACCATAAGACGTGAAAATAAGTTCTCCTCATCGAGCCTGCTTGCACCTAGAATATGTGGACCAACGCTGACGCGTCCTTCCTACCCCTCCCTGATAAGGGGTTTCTCCTCACCTGCTTCTCAGACACCTCGGACCTTCCACACACTCTATCAGGCACGATCACGGTCCAACTGTGCTGCGTATCATACAGTTTTACAAGTGAGCTGCTCTAGGGGAGGGTTTTAGTTTGGTTAAGCTGTTGTTTTTAGTATGTCAGCCTTCCTTCCTGAGACAGATCTCAGGATTATACACTCTGAATACCACAGTTCCCACTTCTTTTGGCTAGTCACGCAGAGTTAATTTCTTAGACAAATTACAATTTCATCATTTTAGAATTCCAGCCATCTGAGTATCAAAAACCATCAATCTACCATATTGGTGTTACAAGGTCAACCAAGAAATACCTCCTAGTCTCTCTAAAATAGGCAAAGGAATTTTCCTTAGAAAATTCTAGAAGTATACATCACTATTTTCTTTTGGGGTTTTTTAAAAGCATGTATTTAAAAGTAAATTTGCTCATTTGAAATAAGTTGCATACACTGGGGTGCCTACCCTCTTAGGTTCCCACTAAAAATTATCTCATATCTAACACTTAAGAAGACCTCTTTCCCTCATCTGGGCCACCACACCTATCCTGTCCAACATTACGTCTCTCCTGGATGATGTCAACAGTCAACAAAATTCATCACCATCGCTACCTTGTCCAACATTACTTCTATCCTGGATGATGTCAACAGTTCAACAAAATTGAACCCCAGGTCGTCATCAGTCTTGATCCTCACCAGCCTGCCTCATTCCTTTCCAGCAGGATAATCCTTCTAGAATACAGCTCTGATCGTGTCTTGTCCTACCCAAAAGCTTCAATGGCTTTTTACTGTCTCACAAATGCATGCAAACTCCTAGCTTTCAAGGTCTTATAGGCTCTACGTTCAACATAATTTTTTTTTCAACTACAACTGCCCGAGATGTACCCTTGTCTTATAAAGAAACTCATCATAGTTCCAGCTCCTAAAACAGCCGACTGCTCCCATCCCCCTCCTGGAATTCTACTCAAGTCCCAGTTACAAAGCCACCTCCTTCAGGAGACGTGTCATCAGATGTTCTTTCTTCTTTTCCCAAAGCATTCACTGCATTTAAACCTCCTCAAGATCCACTCCCATATTCTGCCCTGCACAGGTCTTTGTGTTCCTCTTTACTGTTCCTCTGGGGCGAGGGACGACTTCTTAGCCTCCGTCTCCCCAGTGCACGCTGTCTATTCCCACCTGTTAGCATCAATGCCTCACACACAGTGGACAAGAACAAATGTTAGTTCAGGGAAAGGCCCACTGTGAGTTTTTTAAACCCCGGAAAAAATACCATTGATGTCTAATAATCATGCATCAGATGAGCTCTTGCTGGCCGGGACACAACAAAACCTGGGTAAAAACAACACCGGTCACGACTCAGCAGGGGGAATATTACACTAGAAGGCCATCATGTTTCTTTGGAACAATCAGAAAAAAAGAAATGCTACAAGGCAATAAAAATAAATGATCTTCAAAGAAAGACGGATGGGAAAAGTCCGAAACATCATGAAACACAGATCCACACTCACACCCAGACAGAACCGCACGCGTTGTACACACCCCCTGTTCATCAAGCTTGAGCAGCTGCTCCGAGACTTTGGGGGAATTCGAAGCCTGTCTCAGGCACTGGATGCTGAGCTCCGGAATGACGTATTCCAGAACTTCTTTGAGAGGTAGTCCCCGGGCGGTCCCATGCCTGGCGGTAGAGGGTATGGCGTCTTCTAGAATGGCTCCTCGCAGGGTTGTCAGCTGCAGGGGGGCAGGACAGAAGATGCCAGAACATCACATCATGTTTGCTCCTGGTTACTTCTCCAAAGTGGAATTTTTTTAGTTGCCTTCCAGAGAGGGAAAGGTGGGTCTCTTTTCTGAGTGGGGTAAAAGGGACTACAGCTTTCCACGGGTAGAAGCGAGACCAACACTCAGAATCTCCAAACAACAAAAGGACACGGGGCTCAGGGATAAGCTGGGAGGGGCTGAAACAGCTAGAGAGTGTGCCTGGAGAGTGAGGGGAGCCGGGCGGAGCGTGGTGCTCCCGCAGCTCCCGGAGCCAGCGGGACATGACGCTAAGGAGAAGCTGGATATCGCGGGGCTGGGCCTGGCCCCCCGCACCTTCCTCCCACCCCTCCCTTCTTTTTTCCTATTGCTCCGTGTTCCACACCAACTTCTGTTCCATTCCTCTCCTCCTATCTCACTTTGCACTGCTGCTGAGTCCTGCAGCTGAATGCAGATATCCAGTGCCAGCCAGGGGCAGGGTGATTCAGGGCTCAGAGGATCGCTTACTACTGAATTTTGTCTCGTGACTGTCTCGTGACATGTCCTCAAATGCATGATGAATGCGCACCACTGCCATTCTGACACTTGCCCCCGAGAGGAGATCTCAGCAGTGCAAATCAAGGGACCCAGCTCTGACTCTGGAAGAGTCGGCGTGAGGGCTGCAGCAATGACATCTGCCGTGTGCATGAGGCTCCAGAACACCACTGCCCCGCAGGGTCTGTGCAATGACGACAGTGCTCTCTCTCTGAACTGGCTGACAGGGGAGCCACAGGCTCTTGACACGTGACCAGCATGGCCGAGGAGCTGTATTTTGAATTTCATTTAATTACTTTAAATAGTCATATATGCCCAACAGCCACTAAAAAGCACAGGCCTGTAACCTAAAGTACGTCACTATAAGAGAGGGGCTCTATCTCCCATTTATCCAGAGTAGAGCCTAAATCACTGCAGCACCTGGTAAGACACACAGAACACAGTCTCATGCATACATGGGGGACTCCTCTCTCTGATCTGGAAGGAGCCAGCCAAAATATGCATTTTGGAATGCTTACCAAATACAGCCCCCCGTAATTATGACCAGTCAAGAGAATAAAACCTGAAAAGCAGGTCTTCTTTGTAATCACTGTCTCTACCTATTTGGCTATATATGCATATTATTCTGCTTGTACAACAATCCCAGTTTTTACTCAAAGTAAGGCAAGCGAGGCACGAAGCTGGGACCTCGAAATAATGCAGCGTGCGCCCACAGCCTGCTCCGCCCCCCCCCCCCGTCCACTGCGGACCACCTGACTTCCCGTATTAGATCAGTTCCGGCATGAACGGGCCGTTTGTCTGTGTCTTCTCTGAGCCCCCAAACCTTCCGTTCTTACCATTTTATCCTTGCTATCATGTAAGGAGGAAGTAAAATCACTGCCCCTTAACATCTGTGACAGGGTTTCAAATTCTTATTGGGAATAAAATACTGTAGGCTCTTTCCGTGATCTTTTTTTTTTTTTTTTAAAGATTTTGTTTATTTGACAGAGAGAAACACAGCCAGAGGGGGAACACAAGCAGGGGGAGTGAGAGAGGGAGAAGCAGGCTTCCCGCCGAGCAGGGAGCCCGATGTGGGGCTCGATCCCGGGTCTCCGGGATCATGTCCTGAGCCGAATGCAGTCGCTTAACCAACTGAGCCACCCAGGCGCCCCTCTTTCCGTGATCTTAAAAGGCTATAATCGTTAACATTACACCTGATCTGAAACAGTCTGGCACAGCAACGTCAGAGGCTTCAGCCCAGGACAGAAAAGATACAAGGCAGCCATTACCTCGCTGGTCCTGAAGGTCACCCGGTAGTTGAACTGGGACCCCTCTTTCTCCTTGGCGTCTTCCACCTTCTCCCTCCGGATACTGACGGCCACGGGGCCAAGGTTTTCATCTATTCCGAAGTAGTTCTGGTGCTCTGTAACACGAGACAGAGGTGGCATCAAAAGAAAGGAACAAAGGACCGGATGGGTATCTTCCGGCGTGTGCGTCCAATCTCTGAAAAAAGTACTGTGTGGGTCTGGGCAGACAGTTCCCCAACTGTGTCTGATGGAAGTGTGTTGTTTCCGGGTCAGATGTGCTCGTACATCGCATCTTCCATTATTTCCTCTTCTCATTCTGCTCGTCCCTGACTTATGAGTGGCAAGAGCTCTCCCACCCATGCCCGCCCCTACCCCACCACTGAGGAACGTCCCTGGAAGGAGTGTGTTGCCCTTCCCAAAAACTGTCGAGAAAAGAAACTGGCTCCTCAAAGACCATTACCAAATGACTCCCCTCCAGCCGGGAAGGTCACCTTCTCTGACCAAGTGTGGGCGCTCGGACTAGCCAGGTAAAGCTCACCCCTTCATTATGATGTCCTAACATACCTCGCCGTCTAACGCAAAATTTTACAACAGACCGGAAAGACGTGAGAAAAGTCATCAGTTGCTGAGGTCAAACGCCACCTGTCCTGATTCTGTAACCTGGTTTACTCTGTCCTCAGCTGTGCCTTTCACATTAAATCACTAGTCCTGCAGGGTTGCAATCGATACGGTCTCACTGCAGGAAGAGATTCTGGGGGCCCACTCATCTATCTAGCACAGGAATCCCCGAGCACATGGCTCCGAGGGATGCTCATGAGTCTCGGCACACATTCAACAATACGTGCCAGGCACGGTTTCGCACCAGGGTCACAATCCAGGGCAAGTCCCCATTCATGAAGCTGACACATGAGCTGAACTCTGCCGACAGCGGGAAGCTCACTGCTTGGTGAGCAATCGCTTCTGGACTGCGGGACCAAAAGTTCCACTGTCTGCTGAAAGAAGTCAAAACACTCTCCTGCAACCAAACTTTTTAAGTGTCATCTTCTGAAAGAACCCAAACTTTACGCTCAGATGTGGTGTGAACCTACGCGAAACAGGGGGATCAATTACCCGACCGTTCATTCATGCAGCTAACCTATATTTAGCTGTCCCATCCCATCAATGATCTATGTGGACCAGGTGGGAAACGCAAATCCCCAGGGGGCATTCATTTATTTCTTAATGAACTGCTACCAGGTCAGGTCCCCAAGGTGTATATTCATAAAGGTGACTTTTTTTCACCCTCTATGCAGAACCAGACTCATCCCTTTTGACTGTCACCTTAAAGGTCTGGACCCATCTTTCCCAACTCTTTATTTTTAGTTAAAAAGAAATACAATGAATGAGATACTTATAAGCCTGAAGAAAACCACAGGTGTTCTGAAGTTTTCGGTTATGCTAACATTTCCCGCCCATTAATTCTGGAAGGAATAAGAAATGTTACTCAGGAAGAAGAAATCAGGGTGAAAACAGCACCTGCCATCAGCTGGGACAAACATGACCCAAAGCCAATAGTAACTACTCGCTCGATCTTGAAAAGCCATGCACTCCTTCTCTTCTTTACTTTCCCGTCATTTACTTCCTTGCCTCTTATAACCAAATGAGATTAACAGTGTCATTTCTCTTTAGAGTTGAGGCTACAAGTGCACTGTTTGAGGCTGGAGGGTGAGTGACTGACTTAGCCTTTGTTTGGGATGGATAACTCCTCCCCTGGTAAATCACATGCTAATTAACAGCCAGGTTAACTGTTACAGACAAGAACAACTCCAGTGAAACCAAACACGCATCGCAAAAGATGTAGGGGGCTGAGGAGAGCTGACTCAGAAGCAGCTACTTGTATTTTAATCAACAGTTTAAAAATATTCAACGAAAACAGAGTCTAACAGTGAATGGTCTACTTCAGACTACTAGCTATTCTATCATTTTATTAAAGTTGGCGTTAGTGACCATTAGACCCACAGCATTATACTATATCCTATGGAAAACGCATCTTAAAACTTAAATCAGTTTGGAATTTCCTTAGTTACAGTCTGTCCTGACAAGAACTTTCCTCTTTATCTTTTTTCACCCAAGGCAGGTGTTTTAAGAAAAATATTGAGAAAGTGCCCTAAAGCACAACCGATCATCATCAGGCAAAATCTTCCTTCTTAGAACCCATTTTGACAAGTTACCTGCAATAATGCTTAAATCAATTCCCTATTAGGCATTTGATGAATCCTACTGACATGAATTCAATGAACTTCGAATTAATTTAGGGAAAAAAAGACTGACCAAGTCAACAAAACCCTTTCTTGTGATGAAACCGAGAGTCCAGATTAAGGGCATCGAGCCACTAATTCTAACACGTGACAAGTGAAATCCCACAGCGTGTCCTATTCCCACATCAGCAGCTGCTGCAGGCACAATAGATGGGGGGAGGGGCAGCCAGGGGCTGGTGCAGGGGCTGGTCACAGGGGAACATATGGGAATTTTCCGGGCTGAGGGAGCATCTGGACGGCACTAGTGGTTACACACCATAATCACTTGTCAGAACTCTTAGAACGCGACACTTAAAAAATGCTGAATTTCACTGTAGGTAAAGTGTACCTTCGTTTTTAAAGAAATTGGGGGGGGGTAAGGTCAATGAGAGGAAGAGCCAGGGGTCCGACAAGTGGATGGGTCTCTGGCAAAACAGGAGTCACGAGCGCTCCCCCAGCCCAGTGGACCATCCCACCACCCCTGCTGCCCCTCCGTGAGGAGAACACCTGCCCCTCCAGTATTGGCTCTCCCCGCCCCCCATTTTCTCACCCGACCTCCACCCCACACTCTGGCTCTGTCTTGGCAGGCCCATCTGCCACGCAGGGCATTGTTGGCTTCTGGGAGTGTCCTTTCCCAGTGAGCCACCTTCAGGGCTCTCCTTTAGGGTCTGGTTTGGGGCTGCCCCTCTGGTCTCTCCTTGTAACCTGGATGTGTCCCAAGGCTCCACTATCAGCCCATGGCTGTCTGTTCTGACTCTTTCGATCTGTCTAAAAGTTTGTCTGTCTGTCCTTCCATCTACCCACCCATCTTGTCCTGGAAGTTCCTCAGTGATATCACTCCAAACTCTCTAGAGACTCCTCTCCCATAACTCCCCTAACTCATGCATTTGCCCCCTCGGCCTGGTGCATCCGTCGCTCTTCTGAGCTTGACATTCGAATGCACCTTTCTAGATTCAACTGAAACATCACCTCCACTAAAACCATTGGCCTCACCCCCAGATGAGACCTGAGTCCTTCAACTTTTATATCTTCAGGGCCTGATTTGATAGGACCTAATAAATTATAAGTGCTTAACAAATTGTACTTGAATTAAGGAACTCATGTAGGCTCCCTGGATACTGCCCAAAAGTAATGGTCTTAGAGCACCTCGACCAGGACCACCAAAAGAAAAACAAGGAGGCAGCTCATTTCATGCTGGTGAGTGGAGAAGGCAGTGTGGAATGTCTTGGGACCAGAAATGTAACAGGTACTGCCCCCATGAGAGGGGCAGTACAGTGTCTTGAAATATTTGCAAAACTGAGCACTGACCCGCCTATTAGAACTCTCCTAGCGCTGCTGTAACAAACTGCCGCAGGCTGGGGACTGGAAACAACACTCATTTATGGTCTCACAGCTCTTGAGGTCAGAAGTCCAGCACCCGTTTCAATGGGCTACAGTGAAGATCGTGTCCAGGTTGCATTCCCTCAGGAAGCTCTAGGGAACAGTCCATTTCCTTGTCTCTTCCAGCTTCTAGAGCTGTACTGCTTGAATTCCTTGGCTCTCGGGTCCCCTTTTCTCTTCAGATCCTAGATCCTGCTTCAGTGTCCACACAGCGTTCTTCCCTGTCAGTTCTCCCTCTGCCTGTGTCTTACACGGACACTTGGGGTGGCATTCGGGTTCCTCCCAGAGAATCCAGCACAGTCTCCTCATCTCAAGGCCCTCCACTGATCACATCTGGAAAGCTGTATTTGCCATGTAAGGTCATACACACAGGTTCCAGGAATTCAGACCTGGCTATCTCTGGGGGCCAGCATTCAGCCCACCACACACACTTCATTCATTTGCATTCATTCACTCCAGCATCCGGCATGGGCTGGGTCTCAGCCATGTGCCCGGACACTGAGACACATGAGGGATACAACGTCGAGCAGGACCCAGTGCCTGGTTCACAAAGTTTTAGTCCCATGGGGCTAACACTATCGGGAACAGAGGAGACTTAGCATGCCAAGTTCCGGCACAGGACTAAGCACGAAGTACCACGGAAAGCCCGCTAAGATCCACTCCAGACCCAACAATCCAGAAGAAAAGTGCCACATGCACACTCAAAGCAAGTGGCACACAGCCCCGTCCACCCGATTTTAACAGGTTCAGAGGCACATAGTGTTGAAAAGCTATTCTCCTTCTTGCTCTGCTCCACCTTTCCTCACTCTTAATTCTGTTCCCTCAAAACACTTCTTTGAATTGTTTTACATACCCATTATTCTAACCGACAACCACAACGCATCCCCGCCACTTGTTAAGGGTTGTACTCAGTTTTGGTGATGTTCTGTAGTTCTCTGTCACTCACGCACATCTTTCTTTGGATTTAGTCCAAGATCCTTGATCCAATACTACTTTTGCAAAGTAGTATTTTGCAAAAATATCATATTCTATTTGTATGTTTCTAGTATATAGATAATTCCGATCGGAGATTTGATTAATTTCCTTTCAGTTTGACCATTTTCTTTATCCCCCTCTACATATTCTGAAGCTCTGATTCTGGTGCTCGGAACTGACACTTTCATCATTAAGAAATGCCTCTGTTCATCTACAGGGACCCATCTTGCCTTACAGCCCATTTGGTAACGTACCATCATTACACTGATCAGGCGGCGACCCAACTATTGTAAATGGGGAGCCCCACGTATCAGGATAGGGAGGTCTTTTGCTCTTAAGCCAGTCCATGGCTCCAGAGAAGGTTCTCCCATTCTCCTGTCTGGAGGCATTCGGCCCAAATAAGGGCACAGGACTGGGCATCTCACTGTGTTGACTTTCACTTAATCCCGAGTCTCTAGTGAAGTGCCCTAGTCCTGCCCTTAGCTGCGCGGACGTTCAATTCTCCAGAATAAATCTTCAGTTTGCCCCCTGGGTGGGGATGAGCAGTGACTGGACTGTAAGGGAGAGGAAAGAAAACTCGGCGTTGTAAACATATTGAACTGGCCCCCGCACCCACCCCTGCCCCCAGCTCTTCCTCCGAGGTACCTGGTTCTGTGGCATGTGGAACGGCTTCCTGATGGCCTGTTCCTGCCCCCCCCACGCGCGCGCGCGCGCGCACACACACACACACACACACACACACACAGTTTCCCATCTGCAAAACTGTTCTGCTCTTGGGTCTGCTTTGGCGTATCCTGCCTTCCGCTGCTTCTCTCTAGTTATCTTTTTTCCTTTGTGGCTTTACGCCCTTTGTATTCCCTCACTATCATTTTCAGTGGTGTTTTGGAGGAGGGAGAGATAACAAGTGTCTCCGATTTGTCACGCTGAAGTAGCAGGTCCAAATTCATGTACTCTTGAATATCTTGAATACCTACAATTTTTTCTTTTTCTTTTTTGTTTTTAAGATTTTATTCACTTATTTGACAGAAACACAGCCAGAGAGGGAACACAAGCTGGGGGAGTGAGAGAGGGAGAAGCAGGCTTCCTGCCGAGCAGGGAGCCCGATGCGGGGCTTGATCCCGGGACTGTGGGATCATGACCTGAGCTGAAGGCAGACGCTTAACGACTGAGGCACCCACGTGCCCCTCAAATACCTACAATTCTAATAAGCCTGATTACTGGTTTCTGAATCTGGGTTATGCTAACTTATCAGCTGTTGAACCGAGGGAGAATTACATAACCCTTCTTAACCTCAGGGCCAGCTCCCTGCCCCCCCATATATGCATCATACTTATCACCCTTAATCTCAGAGACGCGTTATAACTGAAGACATGGATACTACTGACAAAAGCCTAAATCACAACAAAAAAAGGACTGAACATAAAATAAACAGCATCGTGGCGCATTTTGACTTTGAGCCTGGAAGTTCTACAAAGTTCAGGGGTCACCAGATGATTCACACTTAAAATCTCAAAACACCCATCTATACACACCTAGAGGGGCTACAGACCATTCATGGTAGTCTTTTAAAGAATACAGTGGCATATATTTTACTGAATGATTTCTATCAGGAACCATCCTATTACTTAAAAAAAAAAAATTGGGGGAATCCAAAATTTGCATATTCCCTTTTCCACCGAAGACAGCAGGCACATTAGCCAAAGAACCTTTTCTCTTTTATGCCTGCCTCCCCACACTCGTTTTCCATTTTTCCCTCCCCATTTCACACAGACACGGTCTTTGAATGCAGGCCGAGAGGCGACGCTCCTGCCACTTACAATCATTACACCTTTGCACATGCCAGCTCCGAGGCCCCCGAGCTGTTCTCTAAGGGGTCTTTACATGCTTTCGGTTAGCCAAGGAACAGAGCAGGTGACCTGGATGTGTCTGGAAAGAGACCAGCCTTCTGCTTCACACTATCATGGTACAGCTTTCACGCACCATGAAGAACACAGTGGACTCCCAAGTCTCCGGGAGGAAGCCAAGTTAACCTCTGGGAATGACACCCTGTGCCCCACCCCCTTTGGGACAGCTCTGCATGTCACGAAAAGTCATGAAAAGGTTGAATTCTAAAAATCAATTAATGCATACATGGTAAAATGAACACAACTTACAGATGAGCCAACAAATCTGTCCTGAACATAAGGATAGTATCTTGGGAGACACCATTTTAGGAAAACCTTGAATAAAAAGGGAAAGACTGGAGAGAAAGAGAACACGAGAAGAACAAGATAGAATTCACTGCATAAAAGCTGGGAAGGGGGCAGGTGGTCCACCTTTTTCATTTCATTTCTTAAGTGGGGCAAAGAGTGAAAGAAATCTTGGAACAAATACAAGGTAGGTAGGTTTCACTAAGCCTCCAGGTGCTCTGAGACCTTATGTTCCAAGGCCTCTGAACTTGCAACTTTCCAGACGGACAGCTAACTGCAAGGAAGTTTCCCCAGCAAAGCACAGAACTATTATAGTATCAATCCCTCTACTCAGGGAAATGAACAGAACATGAGTTCCTCTTCCTGAATATCTGAAAAAGACCCTGAGGCCCAAGTGTCCACAGGAGGAAATCACATGCAGTCCTCTCTGAGTTCCTGAAACTTGGCAACAGGACCTCCCTGCTGCCAGAGAGGTTCCCAGCGCTGGCCGCGACAACCCCACGCAGCGGGGTCTCCCGTGCAGCTGGGCAACTCCTCCCCGCTAAGAGCCAGCTGGGCCTCAATGGGAGCTCTGTTCCCAGGGGCCACGCTGGCCAGGCAGAGAGGCGAAGAGCGGAGCTGATTATGTCTGCTCTGGGAGGAATGTGGCTCCCAGAATAGTCCTATTGTTAGGTGGTCCTCAGTTTACCCACATGAATTTAATAGTGTCCAGCTCCCTATTAATTTTCTTCAGTGACTGTATATAGCCAGGAGAGGGGGCAGAAGCCACCAGGCATGAAATTCAGAATAAATGCAGCCACATCCCTCGCTCAGCAATGGGGTTCATTTGAGATGTTTATAAAGGTATACAGCAGCCCACGTCGGTCACATTTGTGAAATTTAAGGGAATGGGTTTGTAAGAGGGTGGCAGACTTCACCAGACACCTTGCCCTGGGGCCCCCTGCCAGATGGTTCTCTCTCTGTTTCCCCGCCTTATCTTTTAACCATTAAAATAAAACACTGCCCTTTTAAAGACTGTACCAGTGGTGTGGACAATGGTTTCTTTCTAGAGAGAAAGGTTTTACACATTTATTTAAAACACTTGGGGAAGGAGGAGGCATACTTTGTGACAGGCACTGGTTTGAATCCCTTCACAGGAGACATTTTTACTATGGTCCCATTTTATAGATGATTAACTGAGGCACGAAGGAGTTGAAGGACTTGCCAAAACTAAGCTGGGGCATGAACCCAGGAGGCTGGCTTCAGAATGGTCTGGGCTCTTGACCTTAAGTCATGCTGTGCTGTACTTCCCCTCCCCGCCCCAGACCTCCAACCACAATTAGAACGCATGGGCACTTCTCCTTTTGGCAAGAAGGTAAATCTCCAGCCACCAAACAGTAAATTGGTATCAAGACAAGTGGGAGGGTTACTACACACATTCTAGAAGAATCCTTTCTATTTGTTCATTTAGCAGATGTATGTACAAATATTACCCGTTCATTACAATACTAATGACAAAAATGACTACTAGAGAAAGAGGGGAGCTTACAACAAGCTGGTCAAGGGTAGTTGATAAAAATGTGAACTTGAAGATTCTTAGGGAAAAGAGGCTTTAGAATGAACTCTTAGAAGTGCTGCATATCGAACATAGGAGTTATTCACTCCCAGGTGGTACCAATGGGCACAAAGCAAGGGGCCTTCAAAGCTTAAAGGCCGGCATCTTGGGGCAGAAATGGACCTTGCAAAGGCCAGTATCGTACCCTACATTTTGGGGAGGATATGGCTCTTCTTGGAGGCCCAGTCTACCTAGAAGCAACTGAAAACTCTTCTCTGGAAAGTTCCAATCTTTCCAAAAAGAATGCCAATCTGCCCATGCGCCAGAAGTCTTGTAAAGCTAAAATGGGAAAGAGAAATCAAAGTTCTCTCTGGCATATTCCTTTTATAAGAAAGAGAAGAAAGAAAAATGTGGGCCAATGATGGAACCAGAAAATCTGAAAGTACGAGTCAACGCAAGATTAGCTTCTCACTGACGCTACAAAACCTGCCCTGTAAAACCAATTCAACTCCTTTACACAGGATTTCTGAAAGATACCTATTTCTTTCCTTGGACTTGTAATGGAAAATCCTAAGGAGAAAAAAAAAAATGAGTTGGGCATCAAGACTTCCTCAGACTTAGTTCAGCAGAGATTTGGAAGGCAAAGAACCCAGAGTGTCCCAAACAGCCCCTTCAAACTAAACATGCAGATTTTAGGGGAAATTCAAAGGAAAAGTCTGTGCATTTCAATAAAGACCAAAGAAAGTGTAAATTCTAAAGCCTAACAATTCCCAGGCTCTTCTAGGTAAGTTTGAGGAAAATATTCCTGGCTTTCTGTGGATGTGTATAGAGAGGGCTGTGGGAAACTGACATTTTGTCATTTTCACTTTACTTTTAAAACACAGTGGCCTCTGCTGCTCACAGAAATCCTAAAGCTTTTAAGAAAGTAACATAAACATGTAGATTTGTTACTTTTAAGAACTGCCTGTAAGTTCTTTTTGTTGTAATTTTAAGGATGCTCATGTTAAATATATCATGGGAATTTATGACTTACATTTAAAAAAGAATTTGAAGCAAACTGTTTTTTTTTTTAAGATCTTACTTATTTATTTGACAGACTGATCACAAGTAGGCAGAGAGGCAGGCAGAGAGAGAGGAGGAAGCAGGCTCCCTGCTGAGCAGAGAACCCGATTCGAGCCTCGATCCCAGGACCCTGAGATCATGACCTGAGCTGAAGGCAGAGGCTTAACCCACTGAGGCACCCAGGAGCCCTAAAGCAAACTATTTTTAAACTGGTTTTGATTTGTAGAAAAGCTGCAAGGATAGTGGAGTTCTCGCACACTCCTGGCTCAGTTTCTTTGTTGTTAATATATTTCTTCGGAATGATCATCTTGTTCATGAACCGATACTGATACTGATATTGATCAAGTCCATCCTTTATTTGGGTTTCTACTGGATTATCGTGCTTTCTCTTCCAGGATGCCATCCAGGTCACCCCACTGAAGTTACTCGTACGGGCTCTTGTACGTAGACTGTGACTTCCACAGACTTTCCTCACTCTGGATGACCTTGGCAGTTTTGAGGAGCAGTAAGCAGGGAGTTGTCTAATGCAGTCCCCTAATCAGACTGAGGTTATGGGTTTGGAGGAAGACCCCAGAAATGCCATTCCCAGCATGTCAGGGATATAAACAAACCACATGACCTGGGCTGGTGCTTTCCAGACTTCTCCCCGGCAACCTTCCCTTGCTCACTAGCCCTTGGAAGGGAGTCTCTACACACAGTCCACATTCCAGTGGAGAAAGACAACTGTCATCGTTTTTCAAACTTTATGAAATTAAAGCATCTTTTATAATAATTTCCTTTTTTAAGTAAAGATTGTTGGTTAAAGCGAACAGCACTGTACTTGACAGGAGTCGTTTTGTAGGCACAGTGCATCTCAGAGAAAGAAACACATGTCCTTTATTACTGTGGCTCTATCAAGCTGACGGATTTTTCTCTGAAATAAAGCGAACAGGTCATTAACGCTTCTGCCCACAGAAGCAAATACCTGGCATCTCCCCATGCACCCAAAGGCAGATCATGATAATTGATAACGGCTTGTTAAATGCTGATGCAGCTCTACACAGGGAAACACAGAAGGATGAGCCTCCAAACCAAGTCCCAGAGAGAAAGCAATAGAAGGTTCCATTTACATGCACTGATTTGCATCAGAAAAAGCCTGGAAGGATAAAGAGGAAACTGTTCATGGGGATTCTCTCAGGGACTAGGGTGATTTTATTTCCTTTGTTTCTTTACCTCCTTTTCCTATAATGATCACATAAAACGTCGATGCCGTGTAAAAATTCTAGACCGAAAAAATGGTATGTATGGCCAATCTCAGGATTTTCCCCCACATTAAGAGGACATGGTACTGTACCCACATAAAACAATGCCCCAGTGGTTCCAAGATTGAGCCATGCTCCACTCCAAAGTCACCCAAGAGACTCAGCTTTATGCTCTTCTCTAGTTTGGCCTTTCGCTACCCAAAAAGGATGGAGTCAGCCTTCTCAAGCTATCCTTGTTTACAGATGCTCTGGTCTGTGAGACCTGAAGGCAGGCAGACAACAGTTCCCAAGTAACTGCAGGTACGCAGTTTCCTAAACAGGACAAGATTGGTGGGCACGCAGGGACCCGGGGTGTCTTCGCTGCCCCACAGCTCCACTCCAGCCCCCCTGGGAAGAGCCCATTAGTGGTCAGCGGCGCTAAGTGCCAGGGGGTCCAGTAGGAGGCAAAGCGGGCCACTGTGCCATGAAGGAAGCTCAAGGGTCTCCAAGAGACTTGCACAACCAGAACCCCCATCTAATGGGCGCTTGCTTTGCAAGCGGGAAACTCACAGAAGAGGGAAACGGCGATTTCACCGGGATTTCCAAGAGGCAAACAGGTGCATGGCAGGCAGCACCCCGTTTTCTTCACGGGCATCACCAGCAACAGTGAGGAACCTTCTCCAGCATTCCCCGGGCTTGCTCCCCTCCTGCCCCGCTCTCCCTTAAAAAGCTGCTTTCACAGAAGGCTACAGATGGATTTGCATGGACAAGAGCGGGAGCTACACAGCCGGCTGTGGCTCGCCATCCCTGCCTCAGTCCGTCTGCAGAGTTCTTCACAACCACGGAGCGTTCTGGGCCCCGGGCGTGCACCCCAGGGAAACCCACGGCCATCCCAGGCGAACCACGCGGTACAGGCAAGCCACGTGAGGCAGGCTCTACACTCTCGAGTCCTCCCAGCAATCCCGAGCCACTTACTTCTTTTGAAAACGTGATTTCACACAGGACCGTGGAGCATGGAGAAAAAGAAAAGGCATTCTGCGCAATATCAAAAGATTCCTGAGCCTCCTGCTTACAGAGAAAAAAAAAATGGGTGAAGGGAAAAGAGAAAAAGGAAAGGAACAGAGCTCCCTGCAAACACACCCGATCTGGGCCAGGTGGCCCAAGGGCTTCTGTTTTTAGGTCACACGGTGTTCCTGCAACTGCGGCTGTGTTTGCAGGTATGGGCCCAGAGGCTGAAGGCCAGGTGCGAGCCGGCTGCCTGTCTCGGTTCCTACACCACGGACGCGGGGGGTGTGGGGGGGCACTGACCCCTGGGGACCTGGCTGCTGCCCCAGCCACCAGCCCTTCATGGCTCTGCAGAGGGACCAGCCCAGGCAGCAGCAGCGGTTTTATTCCGAGACACACAGGCCCACCAGGGAAGAGCTAAAAATAGGAGGAAGCAGGCGGAGTTCACGGCTGCGGGGCCAGAGCAGAGGGGCAGGCTCAGGTCCTATTCTCTCCCATCAGCAGCCAAACAGCACAGCCAACCACTACGGAACCCTGATGCCAGAACAACCTCAGGGATCGCTGCCCCCACACCCTCATTGCGCAGGCGTGGCAGAGCATCCTCAAATTCACCTGCTTGGCACCCTCACAGACCGGCAGCAAAGCCTAGAACCAGGGGTGCCTGGGTGGCTCTGCTGGTTAAGCAGCTGCCTTCAGCTCAGGTCATGATCCTGGGGTTCAGGGATCAAGCCCCATGTAGGGCTCCTTGCTCAGCGGGGATCCTGCTTCTCCCTCTGCCGGCTATTCCCCCTGCTTGTGCTCTCTCTCTCTTTCTCCCCTCCCCTCTTTCAAATAAATAAATAAAAATGTTTAAACAACAACAACAACAAAGCCCAGAACCAGAGTGAGCCCAATATCCAGGGCCCCCGAACCCTTATGTCTGCATCCATGCACAACTCACCCACAGGATGTCTGCCCTTCACTTCTCTGGAGCTTATTCACATTCTAAGCTAACAAGTCTGCTGATGGAACTGCCCAATGCCCTGGAAAATCCTTAGCAGCAAATTAGAGAAAGCGGAAGAAATACACCACTCACAGGCGTTCTTTAAAACTACCAGGAAGTGACAGTTGAGAGTTCTAGGAAAAAACCTGCAAAATACAGTCAAGGGAACTTACAGAATCCAGCGCCTAAAACCGCCTCTAGAAACAGACCCTGACTGCAGAGAGCATCCGTGGCTCATCCGTGCACGCGTACAGGTGTACTTCACGCACACCAGAGGACGGATTAGATGCTCGAAGGATCGGCATACATACGCACGCACGCATTCACACACACGTATGTAACTTTTATGTTCAGGTATCTTAAAGGGCAATCTGAAAACTACTGACAAAACTCAGCTAGCCAAAATGGCCCAATGCCTGAGGGTTTCAGGGTCTAATAATTCTAAGACACTATTTTATTGCTGGTAGGGACAGCCACGGCTTCATCAGTTCAAGGAATCTTAATCAGGCTGCCTATTTCCAAAAATAACGAACATCCACCTAGAGACCATCTTGGAACAGTATTGTGTAATGTGCTGCTGCGGGCGAACACAATCACGAGGGCCACTCGTGCTTTCACAGCGCAGACCAAAGGGAAGTCCAAGTTCCTCCAAGGTCCACTGGGTGCCGGGATTGAGACGAGAGCATAGCACTTACCTGGGGGACCCAGTCCCGCCGACAGAATTGTTTTAGTCTCCTCATGTCGTCCGTATGAAAAGGGAAACATCACTCAGATATTTGACCGGTTGTAATGCAAGTGCTTATTTATCTAAACTGCATATCCAACATCATAAGTGTTCTACCCATTTCTACGATTTCATAATATTAGGATTATGGGTGATGTGGTGCTAAATCTGAATTAATGCAGAAAATGAGGGGAAAAGAACTTGTGGATATAACAACTACAATTGCAATCTATGTGGCAAGCAAATTCTTTCGAGCCTGTGTCCACGGAGAGAAGTTGTACTAAGGTTCCAGGGACCAAAGTGGATGGACTGGCCTCCCGAGGTCTGAGCTACACTCGACCCATCACCAGAAAGGACCAATCAGAGTCAACGATGACATGCAAATATTCGGAAGATAGAAACCGATACTGCATAAAATTCAAGTTTGGTCAGCTCACGGGGATCCACGCCCATGACAGAAAGGTCTTATTGGTCCTATTCAGGGCGCCGGGGGGGGGGGGGGGGTCAGTTGGTTACATGGCTGCCTTTGGCTCAGGTCATGATCCCAGGGTCCTGGGATCAA
>PITA01016006.1:0-47746 GCA_004023965.1 Spilogale gracilis
TCCCATCCCTCTACCCCCCTCCCTCCAAGTCCCTCAGTTTGTTTCTGTGTCCAAAGTCTCTGTTGTTTCGTTTCTCTCCCTGGATTACCCTAGTTCCCATTTACTTTCCTTCTCCCACTGTCCTCCAGGTTACCCCTCATGCACCGCAAGTAAGTGAAACCATGTGATACTTGACTTTCTCTTCTTGGCTTATTTCACTTTTTTATTTTTTTTTATGTTTTCGGGTGAAAAACTAGCATTACTTTGAACATTTGCTTTGTGAACATTCTACTCTGTTGGCATGAGGGGCCAGGGAAGGAAATGGAATGAGAGCAAGGTTTCAAAAACAAATGGGTTAAGATAATCTGTTTATAAATAAAATCGATTGGGAGCTGAAGGCAGTACCTTACAGGGTTGTCATTGACCAATACGATTTAGTAGTTCTCTTGAGAAATTGTTAAGGACAGAACTGGAGCACACCTTCAGAATCCATCATGGTGGTTCAGTAGACCAATGAATCACCTGGAAATTGTAAAGAGAAGCATCCCAGCTCTGAACTGTTGACATTTTGATTCCATAACCCTGGGATGGGACCAGTAAAAGTGCCTTTTTAACCACTGCCCCAGGTGATTGAGAAATGCTTGGCTGGAACATAGGTGCTTCAACAGAAACCCAGGCATAGTGTTGAGTACTTGCTCAATGAACATGTGTTGAGTTTGGGTTAACAATGGAAGTACGCTGTGCTACTTGATGGTGTAAGCTATCCCAGGGCAGTAAGGCACGATCCTTGGTGTCAATGCTTCTGGGTTTTCTAAGTATAGAAAATCTATGGTTAAAGACAGTTTTGTTTCTTCCTTTCTAATATTTGCCTTTTTTTTTTTTAAAAAAAAACAACTTTTTCATGCTTTTCTCTGCTGACTAGAGTGCAAAAATGAGCAGAACTTGTAATGGGACACCAGTGATTTGTTCTTTTTTTTTCTTCCAGTTTTATTGAGATATTATTGCCCTAGATCACTGTGTAAGCTTAAGGTGTACAGCATAGAGGCTTGACTTCAGTATATTTTGGAAGGATGATCATGATAAGTTTAGGTAGAATACATCACCTCATATGGATACAATTAAAAAAAGAAAAAAAAAGGAAAAAAAGAATTTTTTTTCCTTGTAATAAGAACTCTTAGGATTTACTCTCTTAACAACTTTTGTATATGTCCTACAGCAGCGTTAGCTACAGGCATCCCCAGGACTCACGTTGTAACTGAAAGTTTGTACCTTTTGACCATCTTCCTGCAATTCTTTGCTTTCCCCCCTCCTCTGCTCTCACTTCTGGTAACCACAAATCTGATTTCTTTTTCTGTGAGCTTTTTTTTTTTTAATGATTCCACATATAAATGAGATCATATAGTATTTGCCTTTCTCTGTCTGACTTAGCATAATACTCTCAAGTTCCCATCCATGTTGTCACCAATGGCAAGATCTCATGCTTTTTATTATTTATTTTTAAAGATTTTATTTATCTATTTATTTGAGAGCAAGAAAGAGAGAGAGACAGCATGAGAGGGGGGAGGGTCAGAGGGAGAACCAGGCTCCCCGCAGAGCAGGGAGCCTAATGCGGGACTCCATTCCGGGACTCTGGGACCATGACCTGAGCCCAAGGCAGTCGCCTAACCAACTGAGCCACCCAGGTGCCTGATTTCATTCTTTTTAATGGCTGAGCGTGGATATATTTCCACTGTGTATATATGCTACATCTTTATCAGGTCATCCATCGATGGACACTTAGCTTGTGTTCCATGTCTTTTTTTTTTTTTTTTTTTAAAGATTTTTATTTATTTATTTGAGGGGGAGAGAGAGAGAGTGTGTGTGAGTGAGCATAAGCAGGTGGAGGGGCAGAAGGAGAGGGAGAAGCAGGCTCCCTGCTCAGCAGGGAGCCTGATGCGGGGCTTGATCCCAGGACTCCAGGATCATGAGCTAAGCCAAAGGCAGATGCTTAACCGACTGAGTCACCCAGGTGCCCTGCCCTCCCCACCCCCACCATTCTTGGCTATTGTAAATAATGCTGCTGTGAACGTGAATGTGGGAATACAGATCTCTTTCTAAGTTAGTGTTTTCATTTCCTTTGGGTATATTCCTGAGGGTGGAATTGCTGGATCATAGGGTGGTCCTGTTTTTAATTTTGAGACTCCTTCATACTGTCTTCCATAGTGGCTGCACCAGTTTCCATTTCCACCAAGGGTATGTGAGGGTCCCTTACCTCACATCCTTGCTGGCATTTGTTATTTCTTGTCGTATTGAGGATAGCTATTCTGACAGGTGTGAGGTGACATCTCATTGTGGTTTTGATTCACATTTCCCTGATGAGGAGTGACACTGAGCATCTTTCCATGTACCATTTGTCCTTTTATATAAGTGCCTTATTCTTGATCAAAAAAAAAAAAACTTGTCATATTATCATGGAGCGTGATGTTACCTATAGCTTCTTTGTAATAATCTCTACCAGATGAAGGAATAGCAAACATCATACTTACTAATAGACATGAAAGCTTCCTCTGAGGTGCCTTCTTTTAGTTCTAGTAACTTTTTTTGCTTTAAGTTCTATTTTGTCTGGTAATAAAATAATTATTCCAGCTAACTCTTGGTTATTTTTTGTAATATTATAGAAATTTTTTATTGTTTTGTGTTCATTATTTATTTATTAGAGAGAGCATAAGCAGAGAGAGCAGAAGGCAGAGGGAGAGAGAGAAGCAGACTCTCCTTTGAGCAGGGAGCCTCATGTAGGGTTCAGTCTCAGGACCCTGGGCTCATGACCTGAGCCAAAGGCAGGTGCTTAACTGACTGAGCCACCCACACACCCCTTGGATTGGTTTTTATTTATTTTTTTATTTTAGTTTTTAAAGAGTTTATTTACTTGACAGAGAGAGACACAGCGAGAAAGGGAACACAAGCAGGGGGAGTGGGGAAAGGGAAAAGCAGGCTCCCTGCCGAGCAGGAAGCCCGATGTGGGACTCTATCCCAGGACCCTCAGATCATGACATGAGCGGAAGGCAGACACCTAACGTCTGACCCCTCTAGGCCCCCCTTGGATTGGTTTTTGAAAAATGATTGCTTCATCCTCTTCCCTATCCCCAGATTGGAAATTGTATACTGTTTCTACAGTGGGTACCTTAAAAATTCATAATCATTCTGTAATTTATGTAAGTACAGTGTAAATAAAAGCATTTACTGTTTGCCTGAACAATATAGCTATTTTCAAGCATACTAATTCCATTAATTTTCCATTCTGTCTTATATGCATTGTTGTTTATTTCAATTTTATATTTTTAAAATCTCACAAGGAATTTTTATAAATATTTTTTGAAGTCAGTGTTCACTTACCCTTACTGACATGTTTACCACTTTATTTATTCTTCATTGCTTCTTGCATCTCTGAAATTCCATGTGGGATCATTTCTCTTCTGCCTACAACTTATACTTAAAAATTGCCTTTGGTTTAAGTCTGCTAATCATGAATTCTCCTTATTTTTGTTTGCCTAAAATGTCTTTATTTCAACTTTATTCTTTATTTTGATTTTTTTGTCTTGGTATAATTTTAGACTTGCATAAAAATTCTAAGAATAGTACAAAGAATTTCCAATACCCTTCATCCACATTCCTCAAATGTAATATTAATACCTTTGTTTTATCCTTCTGTGTGCGTGTGTGTGTGTGTGTTTTCCCCTACTGTAATTTTTCCCTTTTAAATTACTATCTCCTGAAGAGTACACTGAACCTGTATAAATATCCTATTACTCAAACTTTTACTTACTAGTTTTAGCCCATTGATAATTCTTGCTTCAATGAATTAATATTGATTATGGATCTCATGGTGATTTTCTAATTCCATTATTCTTTCTACACTTATTAGTTGTGGTTCTATCTATCTATCTATCTATCTATCAACTATTTCAGAGAATTTTTGATAGGTTATAATCCTTTTTATAAATGTTATTTATTTTGATGACCAAATTGTCTCAGATTCGTCCATTGAGAACTCTTATCCAAAAAAAAAAAAAAAAAAAAAAAAGACCAACTCCTGTGTCCCTTTGACATGTTCCCATTATTCTTTGAGGATTTTTTTACTTTTTAACAATTGTGCTAAAAGAAACACACACACATATACAAAAGATAAAATTTGCTGGCTCAACCATTTAAATGTACACTTCAAGGTCACCTGGGTGGCTCAGTCAGTTGGGTACCAGTTCTTGATTTCAGTCGTGATCTTTGGGTCATGAGATCAAGCCCTGAAACGGGCTCTGCACTCAGTGGGGAGTCTGCTTGAGGTTCTGTCTCTCTCTCTGTCTCTCCCCTCTGATCACATTCTCTAAAATAAATAAGCAAATCTTTAAAAAAATAAATATAATTCTTTGCATTATAGTTTGCATTAGTTTGCATTCATGGTGCTGTGTGAACATCACCACTATTTCCAAAACTTTTTCATCACCCTAAACAGAATCTCTGCACCTGTTTTCCTGTCCCATAGCCCCCATTAATCTCTCATCTACTTTATGTCTCTAGTTTTTACCTGCTCTAGAAGTTTCGTATACATGGGATCATATGATATTTGCCCCTTTGTGTTTAACTTGTTTTACTCAGTAGGTTTTCAAGGTTTGTCCATGTTGTACCATGTATCAGGCTTAATTCCTTGTTATGGTGAAGAATATTCCATCAGATGTATATGCCACATTTTGTTTGCTCATTCATCTGCTGATGGACAACTGGGTTGTTTTACCTTTTGGCCCTTTCTACCTTATGTTTCTGTCTAACAGTTCTGTAGCTATTGTCTTTGGTTTAGGTTTCCCCCATTCGAGTTAATTTTTGTATGTGGTGTAAGGTAAGGTTCAACTTTATTCTTTTGCATGTGGCTATCCACATGTTATCTACTGTTAGTGCCATTTGTTGAAAAGACTGCTCTTTTCTCCAAAGTTTTCTTCACAAACTTTCAAAAATCAGTTGACCATATATGTGAAGGCTTATTTCTGGCTCTCTATTCTGTTCATCCACACGTCTGTCCTTATGCCAGCATCATACTTTTTTGGTTATCTTTCCTTTGTACCTAAGTTTTAAAGTTGAGAAGTGTGAATACCCCAACAATTTAATTTTCAAGATGTTTTATCCATTTGGGGTCCCTTGAAGTTCTATATGAACTTGAGAATTGACTTTATTCTGCAGAAAAGACCAGTGAAGTTTTGATAGGAATTGTATTGAATTGTAGATAACTTTGGGTAGTATTGTCATCTTAACAAAGTCTTAACAAATTGTCATCTTAACAAAGTCTTCCACTTTATGAACATGGATGTCTTTCACTTATTTATGGCTTCTCTAATTTCTTTCAGCATTGTTTGTTAGTTTACAGTGTACAAATCTTTTTCCTTGGTTAAATTTATTCCTAAGTACTTATTCTCTTCGATGTTATTATAAATAGAATTGGTTTCTTCATTTTCTTTTTGGATTGTTCATTGCTAGTGTGCAGAAATGCAACCGATTTTTTTTTTAAAGCCCTAATATGGGGCTTGAACTCACAACGCTGAGATCGAGACCTGAGGTGAGATCAGGAGTTGGATGCTTAACTAACTGAGCCACTCAGGTGCCCTGAAGTGCAACTGATTTTCATGTGTTGACTTTGTATCCTGCAACTTCACTGAACTCATTTATCAGATCTAACAGTTTTGTGTGTGTGTGTGTGTGTGTGTGTGCGCGCGCACATGCGTGCAATACTGGGATTTTTAATATATGAGATCATGTCTTCTATGAACAGGGATAATATTACTTCTTCCTTTCTATTTGTTTGCCTTTTATTTCATTTTCTTGCCTAATTGCTTTTACTAGAACGTCTAGTACTTTATTGAAAGCAGTGGCAAAAATGGGCATCCTTGCCTTGTTCCTGATTTTAGAGGAGAAATTTTTAGTTGTCCACTGTTGAGTACAATGTTAACTGTGGGTTTTTTTTAGATAAGCCTTTGTTCTGTTGAAGTTTTCTTTTATTCCTAGCTTATTGAGTATTTTTATAATGAAAAATGTTGAATTTTGTCAGATGTGCTTCTGTATCAGTTAAGAGGACCATGGTTTATCCCTCCTTTCATTCTATTAATGTGATGTCTTACATCGGCTGATTTTCATATATTGAATCATCCTTGCATACTGGAAGGATGGTCATAGTGTATAATCCTTTATGCTGTGGAGGGGTGCCGGGTGTCTTGGTCGTTGGGCGTCTGCCTTCCTCTCGGGTCGTGGTCCCAGAGTTCTGGGATTGGGCCCTGCATCCGGCTCCCTCCTCTGCAGGAGGCCTGCTTCTCCCTCTGTCATTCCCCCTGCTTGTGTTGCCTCTCTGGCTGAGTTTCTTTCTGTCAAAGAAATTTTTAAAAAAAAATATTTAAAAAATATGCTGCTGAATTTGTTTGCTGTATTTTATTGGGGATTTTGTATCAATATTCATGAGGGATGATGGTCTGTAATTTTTTTTTCCTTATAGGTCTTTGTCTGGAGTTAGGAAATATTCCCTGTTTTTCAGCTCTTTTGAAGAATTTGGAAAGGCCGATGTTATTTCCCTCAATTTTTGAGAGTCCCTTATATATTAGGATACTGCTCCTTTATCTGTGATATATTGCAAATGTTTTCCCCCTGTTTGTTCTGTTGGTTTTGTTTATGGTAAAACTATGTAGGAGTTTAAATATATATGGTCAAATTTATCACTTTTTTCTTTTATAGAATTGGGATTTAGGGCTATAGTTAGAAGGGGCCTTTCCTAAACTGAAGTTCAAGCAAAATTCACTATGTTTTCTTCCAGTACTTGTATGTTTTTATTTTTATACTTAGATGTCTGATACTTTTAGAGTTTATTCTTGTGTATTGTATGGGACATGAATCTAACTGAATTTTTTCTATGTGATTAATCAGTTGCCCTGGTACCATTCATTAAAAACTCTCTCTCTCTCTCTCTCTCTGTGATTTGAAATGCCACCTTCATTATATACTAAAGTTTTGTGTGTACTTGAGTCTGTTTCCAGCTTTCTGTGCTATACCATTGGTCTGCCTATTCACATGTACCATTCTATTTAAGGTAGAGAATCTATACAGTATATTTTAGTATCTGGTAGGACTAGTCCTTCTAGTAGCATTTGTCTCTTGTTTTCCTTTCCGTTCCCTCCCTCCCTCCCTCCCTCCCTCCTTCCCTCCCTTCCTTCCTTCCTTCCTTCCCTCTTCTATTTCTTTCCTTTTCTTTTCTTTTTAAAAAATATTTTATTTATTTATTTGACAAAAACCCAGCTAGAGAGGAAACACAAGCAGAGGGGGTGAGAGAGGGAGAAACAGGTTTCCCGCCAAGCAGGAAGTCCTATGAAGGGCTCCATTCTGGGACTCCGGGATCAGGACCCAAGCTGAAGGCTGACACTTAATGACTGAGCCACCCAGGTGTCCCTCTTCTATTTATTTTCAGACTTTATTTTTTAGAGCAGTTTTAGATTCATAGCAACATTGAGAGGAAGGTGCCCAGATTTCCCATATATCCTATGGTTCTACACATGCACAGCATCCCCTATTACCAACATTTCCCACAAGAATGGTACAATTTTTTTTTTATAATTGATGAGCCTACACTGATACATTATACTCAGTTACAACTCATAGTTTACAATAGGGTCCCCTTTTGGTTTTGTACATTCTATGGGTTTCAACAAATGTTTAAAGACATATATACATTATTATTGAATCATATACAGTGTTTTCACTGCCCTGAAAATTTTCTACACTTTACCTTGAGTGTTTTTTTTAAATATAGTCCTAATTTTTTTACATTTTTTATTTTTTCATATCATATTTAATGTCATCTTGCCTAGTTCCATTAAAAAAAAAAAGCTTGGTAGGTTTTTGAGTTAAAAAATTTTTTTTAACTGATACTGCATTAAAATTTTAAAATAATTTAGGGAGAACTGACATCTATGATGTTTCCCCATCTTTTCTAAGCACAAAGGATGTCTTTCTATCTTTTCAAGGCTACTTTTATGTCTTTCAGGAGGGTTTATATACTTCCTTATAGAGGCTTTGTATGTTTCTTGTCAAACCTATTCCTTAGTATATTATCTTTGTTTTTGCTGTAAATGGAGTTTTTTCTACTGTTCATCTTTATTCTTGAAGACTATTTTTTTTCCTGGGTATAAGCAGAGGCGATATGTGAAGATACAGTTGCTTAAAAAATTGTTTTTTTTATTTATTCATTTGAGAGAGAGAGCATGTTAACAAGAACATGAGCAGGAGGGAAAGTCAGAGAGGAGTCAGACGGAAAGGGAGAAGCAGACTCCTCGTTGAGCAGGGAGCCCGATATGGGGCTCAATCCCCAGGACCCCAGGATCATGACCCAAGCTGAAGGCAGATGCTTAACCAACTGAGCCACCCAGGCGTCTCAGTATAATGGCTTTATACCATTACGGTAGGTTGCTAGTTATGTCTTCAGCACATTGATGATAACACTGGGTTGTTTCCTAGCACCCATGTTTTCTCTTGAGATATTAGCAGTCGGGTTAGCTGTTGCTCCTTTGAAGATTGTATCTTCTTTTCTTTGGCTCCTTTTAAGGTTGTTTTCTCTTCACCTTTTTGTAGTTTCACTATGATGTATCTAGATGTGGATTTTTAAAAAATATGTATTCTGTTTGGGATTTGTTAAGCTTTGTGAAGTTATGAGTTGGTGAATTTCTTAACTTCTGGGAAATTCTCCGTCATTATGTCTTCAAATATTGCCTCTGTTTATTCTCTCTATACTCTTTTCTGGAATTTTGATTAAATGCATATTAGACTTTCTCACTGTGTTCTCTGAGTCTCATTCCTTTTCTTCTATATTTATACATAGATCAAATTTATATATATTATATGCTTTGTTCTGGGCAGTTCTTGTGGACTTATCTTTTGGTTTGTCAGTGATCTCTTCAACTATGTCTAATTTGCTGTTAAATTTGCCCATTGAACTTCTAATTGTGTTTATTGCTTTTCAGTTGTGCAACTGGCATTTGATTTCTTTTCACTTCTATGATGCCCCTTTTTAAAAGATGCAACTCCCTACTGATGTTTTCAAGTTTACCTATTATTTATTTGATCATAGTAAAAATAGTGACTTTATAGTCTGGGTCTAAAAACCCTAGTATCTAAGACTGTTGTGTTGAAGCCTTTGTGTTGCCTTTTTCTCTTTTCTTTTTAAAAAATACTTTATTTATTTATTTGACAGAGAGAGATCATAAGCAGGCAGTGAGGCAGGCAGAGAGAGAAGGAAACAGGCTCCCTGCTGGGCAGAGAGCCTAATGTGGGCCTCAATCCCAGGACCCTGAGATCATGACCTGAGCTGAAGACAGAGGCTTTAACCCACTGAGCCACCCAGGCACCCTCTTTTCTGCTGGCTCTTTCTTATAAGGTCCCTTTCCCCGCTTATATACTTAGCTTGTTTTGACTGTCTTCTGGTCATTGTATTTGAAAACTTACTTGTAGGAGAATCTTGAGGCGTAGGATAATTGAATCTTCTTCCAGAGAGCATTTTTGTTTGCTATATCAATAGTTTGGGTGTCCTATTAGTTTAGGACTACCTTATAGCAAGATCAAGGCCTGAGGTTCCCAAAATCACCCAGATGAAGCAAATTCTTGAGGTCTTATCTCAGCTTAAAGGGGAGGATTGCTTATAAGACTTTCTGCTCTGTGTGGATCTTGTGATTTCACTTTTACCACCCTCGTTTTGAAATTATACCTCAGTTTTTGTATTCTTATCTTCTAAATTGTTAAATGCTGTTCAGATAAAAGGCATGTTGAATGCTGGGTTACTTCTCTGGGTTCTAACCTCTTAGATTTTTGTTTCAGTAATTCTTTATTCTCTTTTTAGCTGGCCTCTGCTTTCAAGAAGATTTTTAAAAATCACATTAATTCAGCTTTATTAGTTGCCCTTGGCGGATTATTTTAAGTTACCTAACCTGTTGGTACTTCAAGGGTCAGTTCTGGGGACTTATTGTAAGAATCCAATTTTATTGCATTGTGGTTCAGAATATGCTTTATAGGATATAATTTTTTTCAGGATTTCTGATGTGGTATATTTTTGTTGTTTTATCTACTTCATGTTGGTAGAAAATAATGTGTTTTCTGTAATTTTCAGGTACAGGATTTTGTATCTTTCCATTCTCTCAGACTTGTTATTTATGATGTTGAAATCTGTCATTACAAATTTTTACCTTCTTGATGTGTCAATTTCTGAAAGTGGTAATTTAAATCTTTTTATAATATTTGCTTTATATACTTGTACATTTTTTAAAAAAAGATTTTATTTATTTATTTGACAGAGAGAAACACAGCAAGAGAGGGAACACAAGCAGGGGGAGTGAGAGAGAGAGAGAAGCAGGCTTCCCGCCGAGCAGGGAGCCCGATGTGGGGCTCGATCTAGGGTCTCCAGAATCATGACCTGAGCCAAAGGCAGTCGCTTAACCAACTGAGCCACCCAGGCGCCCCATACTTGTACATTTAAAAAAAGATTTTATTTATGAGAAAGAGAGAGAGAACAAAGGGACGAGAAGAGAGACAGAGGGATATGGTGCAGAACCTGACATGAGGCTTGATCTCAGGACCCTGGATCGTGACCTGAGCTGACTACCAAGAGTTGGATGCCTAACCGACTGAGCCACCTGGGTGCCCTTATTTTGCATTTTTGTTTGTATTGTTAGACATAAATAATTAAGGATCATTATACTTTCCTGGATAATTTTTTAAAAAATATTTTATTTATTTGAGAGAGAGAGTGAGTGAGAGCATGAGAGGGGAGAAGGTCAGAGGGAGAGGCAGACTCCCTGTGGAGCTGGGAGCCCTGATCTGGGACTCGATGCCAGGACTCTGGGATCATGATCTGAGCTGAAGGCAGTGGCTTAACCAACTGAGCCACCCAGGTGCTCTCTGGCTAATTTTTAAAAATTATTATTTGATGCTTCTTCATAATGCTTTTTTTTTTTTTTAAAGATTTTATTTATTTATTTGACAGAGAGAAACACAGCGAGAGAGGGAACACAAGCAGGGGGAGTGAGAGAGGGAGAAGCAGGCTTCCCGCCAAGCAGGGAACCCGATGTGGGACTCGATCCCCGGTCTCCGGGATCATGACCTAAGCCGAAGGCAGTCGCTTAACCAACTGAGCCACCCAGGCGCCCCTATAATGCTTTTGTTCATATCTGTTTTGTCTATTTATAATACTGTTGTTCTGGATTTCCTTAAGCTTTTCTTTTTCCTGTTTCTTTCTTCCTTTCTTCCTTCCTCTCTCCCTCCTTCTCTCCCTCCCCCTCTCTCTCTCTTTCTTTCTTTCATTTTTAAGATATATCTTTGGGAAACACTATATGGTTGGATTTTAATTTGTATTATTGCAATAAAATATGCATCGCCAAAATTTTATCATTTTAGCTATTTTATGTGGTCATTAGTGTTGTCATGTACATTCACATTGGTGTTCAACTGTCACCACCACTCATCTTCAGAATTTTCTTCCTCTTTCCAGTGGAAACTCTGTGCTGATTAAACAATAACTCCCTGTTGCCTCCTCACTGCAGCCCTTGGCAACCACCCTGTACTTTCTGTCTCTGAATTTGAGTGCTTTAGGTGCTGCAGATAGTGGAACCATACACTATTTGTCCATTTATCTCACTTAGCAGATGTCTTTAAGGTTCATCCATGTTGTAGCATGTATCAGCATTTTGAATTTTTTTTAAAAAAAGATTTTATTTATTTATTTGACAGAGAGAAACACAGCTATAGAGGGAACACAAGCAGGGGCAGTGAGGGGGGAGAAGCAGGCTTCCCGTTGAGCAGGACGCCCAAAGTGGGGCTCAATCCCAGGACTCTGGGATCATGACCAGAGCCGAAGGCAGACGCTTAATGAATGAGCCACCCAGGCACCCCCACCATTTTGGATTTAAAAAAATATTTTCTGGCATCACAATGAAACAAAAAATCTTACAGTATTTTAGGAAAATCACGAGCTGGGCTCCAGCGAGGAGCAAATGCTGTGTCAGAGGTGGCACTTCTGTGGGAGAGAGGAAGAGGATAACTGGTCTCTCGTTCTGGAGGTGGTCTCCCAATGAGCCAGCATGAGTGGGGCCCTCAATTCATGTCCTGTCTGAACTGGGAACCACATGAAAACCCCCACATCTACCCCAGCATCTTTTTGCTGGAGTTCCGGGCCATACACTGCTCTACATTGATTTCTTTCTTTCTTTCTTTCTTTTTTTAATTTCTTGGTGGCGCCTGGGTGGTTCAGTTGGTTGAGCAACTGCCTTCGGCTCAGGTCATGATCCCAGAAAACCGGGATCGAGCCCCACATCGGGCTGCCTGCTCGGCAGGAGGCCTGCTTCTCCCTCTCTCACTCCCCCTGCTTGTGTTCCTGCTCTGGCGGTGTTTATCTCTGTCAAATAAATAAAATCTTTTAAAAAGAAATTTCTTATTTAACTTCAATTTAGTTGACATAGAATGTATTATTAATTTCAGGGTCCATCGGTTTGCTTTTTAAGTTAACGGATCGGTTAATCAACAAGTTAAATTTTACCCATTTGCTTTATACCCTCTAAAAATTTGCGGATTTTCAAAATTTTCAAATATCACCTCCTCTGTTTTGGTATTTCATTCCATTTATTTTTCGTGTGCTTTCCCTTCTGTTATATTCAGAAGAGTATACGATTTCTAGATAGAAGAATTTATACATTTCTTCTGATATATTGATTGGAGTATAATTCATTATCAGGAGTCAGAAGTTCTTTGGGGTGTTTATATTACTTTGTTTCTCTTAAAATAATTTGAATTCAGAACTTAATTTATTTGACAAAATTTTAATATATTTTTGCCACTTCAATGATGTGCCCTAAATTAGAATGTTTACTAGTATTATGAATGTTATATAAACATTGTTGATAGAAAATGCCAATATTTCTGTTGTTCTTCATGAGTTTTTAAAAATTGTGGTAAAATATACATAACATAAAGCTGATGATTTTAGTCATGTTTAAGTGTACAGTTCTGTGGCATAATGTATATAATATATGATCTATTGTGTGTATATACACATATATTTCATATATACAATGGAATATTATTCATACAATTCAATACGCATGCAAACACACACAGAACTTGGAACACTGGAATATTATTCAGTCTGAGAACGAAGGAAATCCTGCCATTTGTGACAGCTTGGGGAAACCTTGAGGGCACTATGCTATGCTAGTGAAATAACTCAGACAAAGAAAGACAAATACTGAATGTACTCACTTACATGTGGAATCTAAAAAAAGCCAAACTCAGAGAAACAGAGTAGAATGGTGGTGACCAGGGGCTGAGTGAGGGTTGGGGAAAATGGGATGATACCAGTCAAGAGTACATATTTCCAGTCATAAGTTAATAAGCTCGGTTATCTAATGCATCCCTAGTGAATATAATGAATAATACTGTGCTATATACATGATAGGTGCTAAGTAAGGATATTAAATACTTTCATCACAAAAAAGAAATGGTGTTTATTTGATGGGATCAAGGTGTTAGCTAATGTTATCATTTTGCAATCATTTTGCAATATATAACTGTATCAAATAATCACATTTGTACCCCTTAAACTTAATGTCACATGCCAATTATGTCTCAATAAAGCTGGAAAAAAAACTAAACACTGAAATGATAAAAAAGGATATTCCCAGAAGGAGAAGAGCTTGTGTTTGGTCTGGAATGAAGGAGTGATGGTAGGAGGGGCGGGACAGACAGTGGCTCTAGGTTTTGTTGTGGTTAGGAGGTGAGGCAGAGAGAAGGCTCCAGAAGGAGCTTGCTTGTTTGAACTTTCTTGCCAGCACCAAGAGAAGGAGTGCCCTGGCTTTCTTATAGGTTGGGGTAGGTGTGGGGCAAAAGGGAAAAAAAGTGTGTCAGGGGTTGGAATGCCATCAGTGGTCAAACATCAAAAATAGATTCTATCACTGTACTCATAGATCTAATTTATTTATTTTAATGAGTATACACCATTATTATTTTTTTTAAGTAGACTCCATGCTGGGAGGCCAATGCTGGGCTCACTCATACTCATTCTGAGATCATGACCTGATCAAGAGTCTGATGCTTAACCAACTGAGTCACCCAGGTGTCCCAGCATATAGCATTTTATCAGGTGGGAAAAAAAAACCCCAACCAGCTTATTTTTAAATTTTTCTACTGAGGGACAATTATATATTTTATCCTTTTTTTTTTTTTTTTTTTTTTTTTTTTTTTTTTTTTTTTTTTTTTTTTTTTTTTTTTTTTTTTTTTTTTTTTTTTTTTTTTTTTTTTTTTTTTTTTTTTTTTTTTTTTTTTTTTTTTTTTTTTTTTACTATTAGATACAGTTCTGCAGTGAATATCTCTGTACAGAATCTTTGCAAGAGCTTTTCTGGGGGAGCTGCCAGGATTTGGAATTGCTGGCTCAGAAGGTGTCCTGCTATTCAGGTGTGCTAGACATTGCCAGATTGTTCTCCACGGGAACTGTATTAATGGACACTTCCATGTCTGGAAGCAGTGGAGTTTGCAGTTTGTTCCAAGGGTGGTAGGAGGCCATTGGACTGGGAGAACGCTCTGATCCAAGTAATGGAAAGGGAACCTGGGGGCGGTGAGGATGGAGGGACAGGTACAAGGCCCTTGTGGTCACCTGGGGGAGGGACCACGAGAGTACCTTGGGTGGGATGGTGACAAATGGTGGAATTCAGGATGTCCTCTGAAGGCAGACTTCACAAACATGCTGATGATTGGATGTGGACTGTGATAGAATGACTCCTAGTTTGTAGCCTCACTGCTGAACTGGGGAAGACTGGACAAGGAGGGGACTGTGGTGTGGGAGGAGGGGTCCAGAGCTGTTTCGGCCATGTTAAGTTTGAAATAGCTGTTAGCCGTGCGAGTAGCAACGTGGAATGGACAGCTTGTGACACATGCTGGGAGCTCAGGGGAGGGGTCGGGGCTGTGGAGCTACATTTGGGGTCCTATTAAAAGCCCCAGGCATGGAAGATTCTCTAGGTGTATAGAGAAAGATGAGGTTTTCAGACAGAGCTGTAGCAGAATCTGGGAAGGGGAAGAGGATTCTAGCAGGGGGAACGGAGGTGGAGACCAGTGAAAACCGAAATAAAACCGGGAGACTATGCTGGGCCAGACGCCCCACGAAGACAGTACATCAAGCAGAAGGGAACATCACTGTGTCAGATGCTTCTGATGGATTAAGAGGAGCTCCGAGAACAGACCACAATCATCTGAACCCTTTGGTTACTTTTAATCTCTGATTCTCCTATATTTTGACACCTTAATTGTAGTCCTCAATCTTTTGTTAATATTTTTGCGGAAGAGGGGAACCCACACTGCCATGCACTCCCCTTCCATTCTAAGGATATCATTAGAACAAGAATGGAAAAAATTAAAGAATTAAAAAGTGCTAGAGGCTTTGTATCTGTCGGTAGCCATTTAACCTACCCCATAGTGGCATCCTGGTGTCAGGCAGCTGTGTATATTCTTAAAAAGCCCATCCAAATGCTCTAGAGGGCCTTTTATATCACAAGTTAGAACTGCCTGGAAGATCTGATTGGCCCAATTCCACAAAGAGGGTTCCAATAGGTTTTAAAGCCTTCTGTCTCATTTCTTTGTGCATTTGTTATTAGCTCAATAAATAATAAATAGAGGAATTACCCAGTCACTAATTTGCTTTTTTATCAAGCCAAGTTCATGTTTTAATAAATTGCCATTTTTGGGGTATTATTGAACATGTGCTATGATATGCCTGTAGTTCAAATATAAAGTTATTTTTATTATGTTATTTGTTTCTTTACCCATACGTATTTTCCTCAGCTATAGCTTTTGCCAGGATGTCTGTTCACTTATTCCTTCCCTGGTCCCATTCTGGTAATGTATTCTAGTAAAATGTTTGCTTTCTTCCTGAATTATTACATTAAGATAATTAATATTTATTGTTCTCAGACCCTAAGAGGGATTAATGATACCTTTTTAAAAGATGCCTAATTTTTCTTTCTCTCTTTTTCTTTCTTTTCTTTTTAGGCATAGTGTTCCTTGGCTACCGTGATGTTTTAGTTTAGTGTTGCCTTTTTTTTTTTTTTTTTTGAGATTATTTATTTATTTATTTATTTATTTATTTATTTATGAAAGAGAGAAAGAGAGCAGGAGAGGGAAAGGGCAGGGGTAGATGCAGACTCCTTGCCAAGCAGGGATCCTGATGCAGGACTCTATCCCAGGACTCTGGGATTATGACCTGAGCCGAAGGCCATCGCTTAACCAACTGAGCCACCTAGGTGCCCTAGTGTTGCCTTTTTAATGGCTACTTATATTTTTAGGGAAATGTTGGGTTGAGCTGTGTGAAATTGCTGGTATTTGACTCTAGAAATGGCAATTTCAGATGACTCAACCTAATACTTCTGTTTGCTTTAGGAATATTTCTTAACACTTAGCCTTTTAGTTACATTCCTAGCTTTTAGTTGTCACAGATTAATTTGATGAGAGCTTGGGTAGTTTGCTGATCCCATGTGCTCTTTTTTCAAGGGATTGCTTTCTTGGCTTCCTCACACTGAACTTGAACTTCTGAGTACCACAGGCCATATACTAGAGTTTAGCCCTCTTATACTACATTCTGAAATTGCTAAAACCTGCATGGAAATAGCAATAAAACTTACTTTTTAGGGGTGCCTGGGTGGCTCAGTTGCTTAAGCAACTGCCTTCGGCTCAGGTCATGATACTGGAGTTCCGGGATCGAGCCCCACATCAGGCTCCCCGCTTGGTGCGGGGGGTGGGGTCTGCTTCTCCCTCTGACTTTCTCCTCTCGCATGCTCTCTCTTTCTCATTCTTTTTCTCTCTCTCTCTCAAATAAATAAAGAAAATCTTAAAGAAAAGACTTTACTTTTTAGGAAAGAGTTGGATCTGGATATGAATATTGAAGGTGTGCTTTAGTTTAGAGCCTTGTGGATATTTGCAAGTTTTTTCCATTTTATTAAGACTGCTGCGGGGCGCCTGGGTGGCTCAGTTGGTTAAGTGACTGCCTTTGGCTCAGGTCATGATCCCGGAGACCGGGGATCGAGTCCCACATCGGGTTCCCTGCTCGGCGGGAAGCCTGCTTCTCCCTCTCTCACTCCCCCTGCTTGTGTTCCCTCTCTCGCTGTGTTTCTCTCTGTCAAATAAATTTAAAAAATCTTAAAAAAAAAAAAAGACTTCTGCTAGTCTCAGCCTGGGTGAGGGCACCTTGCCCAGCCATCCTTCCTTTGTCCTTCCTGTGCACCTTCTCCACCCTCTGGAGAGATGTCTTACCTATTCTGCCCTCAGCTTTCCTTCTTCTCCATCTTCTCTGCTGGTCCCTTATCATAGGGCCCTCTTCTTCTTCTTCTTCTTCTTCTTCTTCTTCTTCTTCTTCTAATAATAATAATAATAATAGTTTCCATTTGATGGAGGCCTTAGTGCCAGACACTGTGTTTTGTACATGTATTTGCTCATTTAATTTTCCTAATAACCCTCTGGTCATAATTGGTACTGTTATTACACTCAGAGGTGAGCAGAACCAGCTACGTAATTTTTAGGGCCCAGTCCAAAATAAAAATGTGAGACCTTTGTTTAAATCCTATTAAGAGTTTCAAGAGAGGGCGCCTGGGTGGCTCAGTGGGTTAAAGCCTTTGCCTTCAGCTCAGCTCATGATCTCAGGTTCCTGGGATCGAGGCCCGCATTGGGCTCTCTGCTCAGCAGGGATCCTGCCTCTTCCTCTCTCTCTGCCTACTTGTGATCTTTCTCTCTCTCTGTCAAATAAATAAATAAAATCTTAAAAAAAAGTTTCAAGAGAGGGATAGTGGAGGATTAAAGCAAGCACAGAGCCCTTCTAGGTGTGGAGTCTTCTGCTACGATGCAGGCTAGTGAAGCTAGTCCTGAGGTGAGGAACCTGAGACAGAAGGAGGCCAAGTGAAAGTCTTGCATTAGGAGATGATAAGTTTGCATGAAATCCAGGTCTGCAGCATCCCAAGGCCGACTTGTCTCAGTGCCCTGGTGCCCTATAGGAAGCTCCTGATCGGTCTCTCTTTCTCTGGTCAGTTCTTCTCCCTTCAACCAGAAGAGAGGTCTTTCTGCAGCTGAAATCTGACCACAGCACACTCCTCCCTCTTCTGGGCCACTGCCTTTGAGTAAATCTTCAACTCCTTGGCACAGAACTCAGGACCATGTAGGATCTGGCCACTGCCAGTCCCCCAGCCGGCCCCCTGCCTCATCTCCTCCCCACACAGACCTCATACACTATGGTCATCCTGACCTGCCTGAAGATCTGGAACATACCATGCTCTTTCTAGCTTTCTTGGTTTCTCATGTGCTTGTCTCTTTCCCTGACATCCCCCTACCCTCAGATCTCCAGCAAATTCATATTCATGCTTGAATATCCAGTGTGATGATTTCTATCTGTCTGAAGCATCTCCGAATCACTCTAACAGGAGGGGCACCTTCCTCCTCTGTGTGGTCTGCACCATGAAATCCTGTCTGTCCAGGATTTCAGATGATTGGTCATCTGTTTCTCATGTCTGTCTCAGACCAGGCTGAGCTGGTGTTGTGTGCCTGTGCCTGCCCCACGCTTTGACATTGGGTATGTGCTAGATCAATGCTAATTGTGACCTAAACTCCAGACCACTCTAACGAGGGATATGATGATAGTTGAACTAGCCCAGGAGAAGAGTTGAGGGCATTGGCCACTGGCAACAGAGGCAAAGTGTCCTCAGGCTGAAAAGATGTAGGTTATATGGGTACCTATAACAGTTGTGTGTTTGTGCTTAGCTGGGACCAAGGGCAGGCATGGGCAGGCACGTCCAGGCCTTTCAATGCCGTGAGGTTATACCACATCATGGCTCCTGAGCCCATCAGTACTGATCATCATCCCTTGGAGAAGCCATGGGAAGCTCCTGTCCCTTGAGGTCACCATAGGGGAAGAGAACATACTGGTTGCTCAAATGTGGAAGGAAATGATTTTCCCTTCTTCTCCCCTTAGGTAATTCATTAATACTTCAAAGAGAATTTCAACTTTATTCAATGATTTATATGAAAGCCCTGAACAGAAAATATAAAAGCAGCAGCTTTGCTAAATAAACCTAAGTAATTAGCAGTCTAATCCGTATTTTAAAGTTTATTCTTTTTCGTGTCATAGGTTTGTGCTTTTCAACTTCCTGTTCCGCCGAGGCCGCTGCGTGCTCGAGCCTGGTGACTGACCAATGCTGTGAGCCTTGGACTGTGTTGCCTCCAGTGGGGAAAGGTAGGGTCATTTCTCTTGAGAAAACTTTTATCAGTGCTTCTGTGAGCCTTATCCCAGAAGTATCTTCCCTTCCTTCAGCCTCTTTCACTGACAAGCCTTCTCTTGAAAAGGCATTTATTCCTAAGCTAGATCACAACTCTGCAGAAGGCGTTTACCAAACTTTTTTGAAGGTGAGATCCTGAATATTTGTCTTGCTCTATTTTCTGAAAAAGTATGTGGGCTTTTGCTTTTCTCCCTTCACCGTGTGGGCCCAGGGACCGTTGCCCAGGATCCTCATCTTTGCCATATTTGGGGCACATTTGGAGTCCCCTTCTGGAACATGAGCCGATCATGAGTGGTGGTTACAACCTGCTTGGGAAAGGTCTCGCCTGAGTACAGAGGCCCTTCTCTTTGTTTGTGTCTGTATAGTTCCTCTGCAGTCCCCCTCTTTCTCATGCTGTCTCTTTCTTGATGTTTCCTTGGATATTTAGAAAGACTTGGATTTTTGTTCTTAATGGTTATCTTTATAGTAATACTTTTATATATTTCCTTAAATACCCATCCCTTTTTTGTCCTGTGTATTGGGTTCCCTACCATGAGTAATGTTTAAAATAGCTCATAAATATTCTCCATTTCTTCTCTCCAATACTGCCTCTGATTTAAAATAAAATTATTTTACTCATAGTTAATACTGAGAGGCAATTGGTGGGTTTCTTCTTCTCTATATGCTCCCCTCACTCCTCCCATTTTTCATGTGTGTAAATTATCTGCGTTGTCAAGCATGTCAAGTATATGGCCCTGGCACCCTTATCCTCATCACCTGGTTCTCATTCTATAGTTAAATATGTTCAGGGCCCACCACGGGTCCTTCGCCAGTGCTCTCCCGTCATTTCTTAGCTGTCTCAAATTTGTTCTATGGTAGGTGCCTTCAGGAAGGGCTCATGGGAACAATATGCCCTGAACCTTCTTTGCTTATGTATTTATTTATTTTCGGACAATCACAGACTTACAGAAAATTTTTCCCTATAAATCATTTGAGAATAAGTGTGTTTTTCTTATAAACAAAGACATTGGCCTACAATAACCTCAGTGTTAGGAAAATTGCATTGACACGTTGCTAACATATCCTACTCGGGCAAAACTCCAAATTGCACCAAATGTTCTGATAACATCTTTTAAATCAAAAAGATCCAGCCAGGCTCATGCATTGCATTAAGCCATCATTTCTCTTTACCTCCTTCTATCTGGAACAGTTCTTCAGACTTCCCTTAACTTTGATGACCCTAAGATAACAAGCCAGTTATTTGTAGAATGTCCCTCAAGTTGGGTTTGTCAGATGCCATTCGATGATTAGACTCAGGCTGTGCATCTTTGGGGAGGATACCACAAAAGTGATGTTGTCCAATAGAACTACTGGGTATTTACCTTGAAGATATAAATGTAGTGATTCAAAGGGACACATGCACCCCAATGTTTATAGCAGGAATGTCTACAATAGCCAAACTATGGAAAGAGCCCAGATGCCCATCAACAAGCATGGATAAAGAAGATCACACACACATACACACACACACACACACACACACACACACACACACACAGGAATATTACATAGCCATCAAAAATGAAACATTGCCATTTGCAACAATGTGGATGGAAGGAGAGGATGTTATGCTAAGCAAGATAAGTCAATTGTAGAAAGATAATTATATGATCTCGTGGATATGTGGAATTTAAGAAACAAAACAGGATCATTGGGGAAGAGAGGTAAAAAATGAAACAAGATAAAAGAGAGGGAGACAAACCATAAAAGAGAGGGAGGCAAACCATAAAAGACTCTTAAGAAACAAACTGAGGGTTGCTGGAGGGAAAGGGGGCTGCGGGATAGGGGTCACTGAGTGATGGACGTAAGGAGGGCATGTGATGTCATGAGCACTGGGTATTATATAAGACTGATGAATTACTGACCTCTACCTCAGAAATCAATAATACATTATATGCTAATTGACTTTAAATAAAAATAAATTAATTTTTAAAAAGTGATGCTATTCTCAGTGTATCCTATCAGGTGGCAATCAATTTTGATTTGTTTCACTGTTCACTGGGATCACTCGATTAAGGTGATTTTGCAGGCTTCTCTACTGTCAAGTTGCTCTTTCCCTCTTCGTAGTTAATTAACACCTTGGGGGGATATACTTTGAAACTGTATAAATACTCTGTTTCTCATCACACTTGCAATGCATTCATTCATTTATTCATATCAAATTCAAGGTTCCCTATTTCACTTGGTAGATTATACTCCATTGTTATATACTATCATTATTTATTTTGAAGTTCAAACTTTCCCAGATTTGTCCCACATTTACATCTTTGTCTGTCGTCTATCCATCTATCATTTATCAATTGATCAGTCAATCACATACCTATGTATCTAACTGGAATCATATCAATATCTCCAATTCCAATTCAGTACCACAAAGTTTATTCTATTTTCCTTCCTCCCTTCCTTCCTCCCTTCTTTCCTCCCTCCCTCCCTTCCTTTCTCCCTCCCTACCTTCCTTCTCTCTCTCTCTCTTTCTTTCAAAGATTTTATTTGTCAGAGAGAGAGAGAGAGAAAGAGAGAGCCAGCATGCGCAGAGCACCAGCAGGGGGAGCGGCAGGCAGAGGGAAAAGCAGACTCCCCGTGGAGCAGGGAGCCGGATGCAGGACTGAAACCCAAGACCCTGGGATTGTGATCTGAGCCCAAGGCAGACACTTAACCGACTGAGCCACATAGGCGTCTCTATTCTACTCCTTTTCCATGTTTGTATCCCTTTTCTTCAACAGTGAGAAATTGGCTCCTATTATCCTGAAGGTAGTAACCTACTCATTCAATTCTCCTGCAAGTAACAGGTGTCCTAGCCTGTGCCACCTTCACCCCTTGCACAGACCTTCTTCCTACTCTGCTTGGGAGCTCACTCCCCATTTCAGGATGTCCCCATGTAGATGCCCTCTCACTCCACTGAGGCATTATACCCTGTGCCCCATTCACCCTACCTGGCCTCTGACTCCCTACACTAGAGGGCATCAACATGTGTGGAACCCCAAGCCAGATGGTCCTTTCCATCCCATTTGGACTGTGACTTTCTATGTGTGACTTTACCTCCCTGTGTCCCAACAGCCTATGACTTGGACTTTTGTATTCCACTTTAGGCCATTGTGGCTGCTCCCTGCCCTCACCCCCCACCCCCTGGGCAGGTGTTTTCCTGTAGCTACTGGCCGAGTTAGCACTGAACTGTTTAGGAAGGGAAGGAGGAAGATGAAGAAGGAAGAGCTGATATCTGCTATCTTATGTGCTTGTAAGAAATTGGTCTTTGGCTTTATACTTGAAAGGTATTCAGGATATAATCTTTGGTGAATGTTATCTTTTCCTGGAGGATTTGAAATATGCTACTCTTATGTGTACTGGCTTTGAATGTTACTGTTGAAAAGTTTGATGACAAGTTGATTTACTTTTCCTTAAGAGTCACTTTGCCTAAAGAGTCTTTTTGCCTAATGCTGTGAAGTTTTTTTTTTTCTCTTCTTTATAGTTCCATTGTTTGACTAAGTATGTCTGAATGTTGACCATTCTGGGTTGACTTTCCCAGGTACATGATGTGTCTTATAAATATGAAGGTCAAGTCTCCTTTTATTTTAGGGAATATTTTTTAATTATGCTTTTTAAAGAAGTATTTTATTCAGTTACATTGCTTTGGTTTTCTTCCCATGTACATGTTGGCTCTTTTTTTTGTTTGTCTTCTATGTCTGTCATTTTTCTCTTATGCTCTTTATTCCTTTCTTCATTTGTTTTAGTTTCTTCTAGTACTTTCTGTGGTTTCTAGTCATTCCTTCAGGTTTTGTCTTCACTCCTGAATTTTTTTTTTCTTTTGTTTAGATTTGTTTCTGGGCTCTGCCAAGTCCTTTCATATATGCCTTGTGTCTGGCCCTCTCATTTCTGTTCTTTCTTCTCAATTATGCTGTTATCTTATAGCTTCTACATTTTCTTAATTTCACTTAACTCATTTTGAAATACGAGCTCACTGTTTTCATATGCTCTATAGTCGTGATTTTCTGATGAGTATTTTCTGAATATGTGTTATGGGAACTGTTTTTCTCTCTTTTTGATATTTTTGAAAGGGGGATTGACCATACTCTCTTTCTGTTGCTGAAGTTGTATTTTTATTTACATATTTATTTCAAGATTTATTTATTCATTTTAGAGAGAGTGTGTGCATGAGTGGAGGGAGGGGCCGAAGGAGAGAGAGAGCAGCAGACTCCCTGCTGAGTGCAGAGCTGATAGAGGGCTCTCCATCCCACCCCAGGATCTGACCTGAGCCCAAATCAGGAATCTGTGGCTTAACTGATTGAGCCACCGTGTCCCTGAAGTTGTATTTTTAGAATGAAGTTCATGTACAGGGGTTGGGAGTTGGCCAGAATGTCTTTCTCTCCTTTTTGTTTCTATCACAAAGTATTTAATGGTTCTTGTGCATTCCTCTTTTCAGTGCTTTGTGATATTTGCTTCCTCTTGTCCACTCCCCAACCAGTATTTGAACATTTCTCACTTTCATGACCAGGTGCCCTGCCCTGATCAACTTGGGCTCTACTCCCAGCTTTTCTCCTGAATCTGGGCTCTCCCTTTCTGGAAGGAAGCCCCACTGACTGTTCCTGAGGGACCTGATGGTCAGCTGCCTAGGGCCTTACAGTCTTCCTGTAGTGGCCTCGCTCTCACCATGAAGCCCCTCCCAGTTCCACTTGTGCCTAGATCCACACCTGAGTGAGAGCCCCTCCTTTCAGAATTGACCACTAGGTGTCAATCTCTCATTTGCCCAGCTCTTGGGATCTGGTTTCTCCTGTTTCTGGCCTGCTTTCATTCTCTTGTGGCTCTCCCTGCTGTCAGTGGTTGGCCCCATCCACCTGTATTATGTTGTTGAGAATTCTTTGTGACCTATTTTGTTGATGACATCATCCATGAGTTTTGTCTTTTGCTTTCCTACTTAATCTCCTTTTCTAAGAGGGGTTTGGGGAAATTACAAAACCATGCTGTCAACATGTATCTTACTTTTCTCTTCCTTTTGTCTGTTTTCACAGCCTGGACCCCATCCATCTCTATATGCTTTTTTGTTTGTTTGTATGTTTTTTAAATATTTTATTTATTTGACAGACAGAAACACAGCCAGAGAAGGAACACAAGCAGGGGGAGTGAGAGAGGGAGACGCAGACTCCCGCCAAGCAGGGAGTCTGATGTGGGGCTCGATCCTGGGTCTCCAGGATCATGACCTGAGATGAAGGCAGTTGCTTAACCAACTGAGCCACCCAGGCACCCCTCTGTATGATTTTTTGACTGGGGCTTCAAACACCCATTCAATATAGAATACTCATCTCACTCCCTAGTGTTAAATTCTTGGCTCTTATTCTTGTTAGAGGTCTTGGCTGTGCAAGGTCACATGAGTGAGCATCAAGTTCTCAGGTTTCTTATGAGGGAAGGGGGAAAGCCAATAGGATTTTGAGAATGTGATAAAAATTGCACACTAATTTTTTTGTGTGTTTTGTTTGGAAGTGATCATGTTACAGTGTTTTACTACCAAAAAGCCTGATTCAGTGCCACATACGTATATTTAAAATAAAGGAAGCATCTTTCCTCTTTATGTTTTTGTTCTTTTTTCCCCTCTTACATTCAGTCTGTTTTATTTTAGTTTGGATTTATTAACTGTAATACTTTAAGAAGCATCATGATCTGGAATTTTTGGACACATGTCTCTTATTCTGGGCTGGAGTTCAGATGTAGCCTTAGTATTAGGGATAGTATTTGCCATAATTTTGTATTTTGGGTGTAACTGTTGTCAGAATCTATTTCAAAACCCTCAGTTTATTCCCCCTTGGCTGTAACAGTAATGAGGGCTATTTTTAGATATCTTTAAGAGATTGCTAGTTTTGGACGCCTGGGTGGCTCAATGGGTTAAAGCCTCTGCCTTCAGCCAGGTCATGATCTCAGGTTCCTGGGATGGAGGGCTGTGGCGGGCTCTCTGCTAAGCAGGGAGCCTGCTTCCTCCTCTCTCTGCCTGCCTCTCTGCCTACTTGTGCTCTCTCTCTGTCAAATAAATAAATAAAATCTTAAAAAAAAGAGATTGCTAGTATCTTGTAAAGTATGATAACATAACTCTTGTATTATTAAATATAAACATGATTTCTCCTTATAAGTTATAACTTTGATCTTCAAAATACTTTGTCACGTTAATATACATTACTTAACTCACTAAATTTTGATCTCAGTTATGTGGGTAGAAAAGGCAAATCAGAAGAAATAAGGCTAAATGGGGTAGAAAAACCAGAGGAAAAAAGAAAATTCAGTCCAGTGTATCAGATCAAGTAGAATTTATACCAGGAGTACAAGGTTGACTTACCATTTGAAAGCAAATTAGTGTACTTCATCAGACTGAGAAAGAAAAAACATTTTATCTTTTCAATAGACACCAAAAGGCATTTGATACGTTTCTAAATTAATTCAAGATTTTTGTATAGAACAATAAAAGACCCTGAATAGCCAAAGAAATCCTGAAAAACAAATAAACAGACAAAGTGGGAGACATCATGATCTGCACTTCAAGCTATATTACAAAGCTGTAGTCATCAAGATAGTATGGTACTGGCACAAAAACAGATACATAGATCAATGGAACAGAAGAGAAAACCCAGAAATGGACCCACAACTATGTACACAAATATATCTCTATCTCTATATGTATCTCTCTATATCTCTATCTCTATCTCTATCTCTATCTCTATCTCTAGCTCTAGCTCTATCTCTAGCTCTAGCTCTAGCTCTATCTCTATCTATTCATCCAGTGGGAAAAAGAGAGTCTCTTCAACGAATAGTGTTGGAAAAACTGAACAGCAACATGCAGAAGAATGAAACTGGACCACTTTCTTACACCAGACACAAAAACAGACTCAAAATATATGAAAGATCTAAATGTGAGACAGGAAACCATCAAAATCCTAGAGGAGAACACAGGCAGTAACCTCCTTGACATTGGCCCCAGCAACTTCTTACAAGACACATCTCCAGAGACAAGGGAAACAAAAACAAAAATGGACTATTGGGACTTCATTAAGATAAAAAGCTTCTGCACAGCAAAGGAAACAATCAGTGAAACTAAAAGGCAGCTTATGGAATGAGAGAAGATATTTGCAAGTGACATGTCTGAAAAAGGGTTAGTATCCAAAAATCTATAAAGAACTTATCAAACTCAACACCCCAAAACCAAATAATCCAGTTAAGAAATGGGCAGAAGACTTGAATAGACATTTTTCTAAAGAAGACATCCAGATGGCTAACAGACACATGAAAAGATGCTCAACATCACTCATCTTCTGGGAAATACAGATCAAAACTGTGATGAGATGCTACCTCACACCTGTCAGAATGGCTAGAATTTTTTTTTTTTTAAGATTTTATTTACGTATTTGACAGAGAGAGATAGAGAAAGCGAGAGATGGAACACAAGCAAGGAGAGGAAAAGAGAGAAGCAGGCTTCCCAGAGAACAGGGAGCCTGATGCAGGACTTGATCCTAGGACCCTGGGATCATGACCGGAGCCAAAGGCAGACACTTAACAAGTGAGCCACCCAGGTGCTCCAGAATCACTAGAATTAACAACACAGGAAATAGATGTTGGTAAGGATGTAGAGAAAAGGGAACTCTCTTACACTGTTGGTGGTAATGCAACTAGTACAGCCACTCCGGAAAATAGTATGGAGGTTTCTCAAAAAGTTGAAAATAGAGCTTCCTTACGACACGGCAATTATAATTTACCCAAAGGATAAAAAAAAAAAATACAGATTCAAAGGGGCACATGCACACCAGTGCCTGCCCCCCCCCACACACAGTGGATATTACTCAGTCATTAAAAAGAATGAAATTTTGTCTCTTGCAGACACATGGATAGAGTGTATTATGCTAAGCAAAATAAGTTAGAGAAAGACAAACACCATGTGATTTCACTCAGATGTGAAATTTAGGAAACAAAACAGATGAATGTGTGGGAAGAGAAAAAAGAGAGAAGGAGAGAGGAACCATAAAAGACTCTTAATTATAGAAAACAAACTTAGAGTTGATGGAGGGAGGTGGGTGGAGGATGGGCTAAATAGGTGATGAGCATTAAGGACGGCACTTGTTATGAGGAGCACTGGGTGTTACAGGTAGTGATGAATCACTAAATTCTACTACTCCTGAAACAAACAAACAAAAAATCCTCACCAAATTAGGATTAGAAAGTAACTTTATTTTCTACTTCTACTTTATTTTCATAAAGAGCAACAACATTATACTTAATGGTAAAATATTGAAGTTTTCTCCGAAGACAGAAAAAGATGATGTTGTCTGCTCTCACTGCTATTCACCAGTGTGCTGGAGGTTCTAGGTAGAGTTAAAGGCAAAAAAGACAGCAGAAAGGATCAAATGGTATGAAGATAAAAAGAAGAAAAAGTAAAATTATTTTCATATACAAATGACATAATCATTCATATGGAAAATGCTAAGGAATCTACAAAAACATTACTAGAACCAACACATGACATTAGAAAGTTTGTAAGATTGGGGCGCCTGGGTGGCTCAGTTGTTAAAAGACTGCCTTGGGCTCAGGTTATGATCCTGGAGTCTCGGGATCGAGCCCCACATCTGGCTCCCTGCTCGGGCGGGAAGCCTGCTTCTCCCTCTCTCACTCCCCCTGCTTGTGTTCTCTCTCTCGCTGTCTCTCTCTCTGTCAAATAAATAAATAAAATCTTTAAAAAAAAAAAAGAGAAAGTTTATAAGATCAAGGTCAACATAAAAAAAATTCAGTTATATTTTTGACATATGTACTTTCAGCAGAACAGTGGAGGCAAAACCTGACTTCAGGGTGTGTTAAGAGAATATGGAAGGTTCTGATTTGAGTGAAGATGGGGTAAACACATTCCACCTTGCTCACCCTCTGAATGTGGCTAGATACCCTGGGAAGAATGTATAAAGGAGATATCAGAGGACTCTAAAAAGTATATGGTAGCAGGTATATTGGGGAAGGAAACCAGAACATGAAATACAACTAATCCAGTGGTGACTTTTTTCTTTTCTTTTTTCCTCATCCTTTGCCTTCTGGCAAGACCCAAAGACAACGTGATCTCTAAAATGGCATTTCAGATATTTTTGAAATATTTGAAAAAGAAGCCCTTTCTTTGTGGTTTAAGGAACAGAAGTAATGGCTGAAATTCCCCTAAATTTGGTAAAAGGCATAAAATTACAGATTCAAACCCACTAAACCCCAAACAGAAAAAAATCAGAGACCTAAGCCAGACACATCATATTCAAATTGCTGCAAACAAAAGAGAAAGAGAAAGAAAAATCCTAAAAGTAGCAAGAGAAAAACAGTTGTCTATAGAGGAGCCATGATTTGAGAGACCGTGAGTTTCTCCTTAGCTACCGTGGAGGCCAGGAGGCAGTGGAAACATGTTTTAAAGTGCTGAATGGGAAGAACTGCCAAGTCAGAATTCCATATCCAGAGAAAATGCCCCTCACAAATGAAGATACAATAGAAACGTTCTTAGATGAAGGAGAATGAAGAGAATGTGTCATCAGCAGACCTGTTTTAAAGTAACGTTAAAAGAAGTTCTTTAGGCAGAGGGGAAATAATGGAACTTTCAGAGGGAAACTTGGAACTTCAGGAATAATAAAGAACAACATAAATGGAAAATATGTGAGTAAATATACCAGACAATTCCTCTCCCTTTACATTATTTAAGATATGTGTGGTGGCTGAAAACAAAAATTAAAACATTATCTGGTGGGGTTTTCATTGTATGTAAATGCATCATGTGTGATGGCCACAACAAAAATGAGGGAAGATCCAGGGTCCCATGTGGGGTTAAGGTTTCTCTGTCTTTCACGCTGAAGTGGTAGAGGGTGACGTCAGTGAAAATGGCAGAGTAGGGACATCCATAAAAACAAGGAGAACATTGACAAAAGTTGTCAGAATCAACTTTCTGAGAACTCTGAAGCCGTGCAGAGCATTTATTTTTGAAAAATGGCTGAACCTCAGTAAAAACAATGAGTGTTGTGGGTGATTGAAGTTGCTCTATTTCCATTCTTCCTTCCTCACTCCATGGTACTTTGACAACCAACAGTTTGCTTTTGTGGTGAGAACCACCAGTCTGGCAGGCACTGGAGGGGGCAGATGTAGTCGGAGCTTCTTCAAAAGCCCCATTCCTGAGATCTGATTCATCTGGTGATTCCTGGTAAGACCTCACTCACATGACTGTCATTGACCTGACTGGAAGCCTGCCACAAACAGCCTTTTCCCTGGGAATGTTTATGGAAAACAATCAATGGCAATTGTTTAACATTTCAGCTGCCTGAGGTAGTGGGTAATATTTGGGACAAATAATAGGCAAGCCAGAGGCATACAAAGAAAGGAAGGGAATGATATGTTAATGGGGGCTTTGAAAAGCTCCAGCATATTCCTGGGAAACTAGGAGGCCATGTACGTGCCCAGGGATGTATGCATGCTCACGAAAAGCCTGAGAAGGTGTTGTGCTTTTGTCTTTGGTTAACTCTGAGAGTCTTTGCGAGCAAGAAGTTAAGGCTGAGTCAGAGTTATAAATTGTCTCACTGAGTGTTGAAGGTGTGCCTCAATGTGCATAAAGTGTCCCTCAGCAAAGACTAGGAAACTTACCGCTTTCAAGAATTTAAGGAAATCTGTCCTGTCATTAGGTGACCACAACGTTAACTGAGCAAAGGCTTCAGTGCCCACACAAAACAATGAATATATATTTTGCAATTCAGAAAAGTCATTAAACAAACAAAACAACAAAAAACAACAGTAAGACCAACAAATCTTGGAAAGGGGAGTGCAAAGCTGATGACCAGAGTTGTCATACTTAAAATGTCCAGTTTCTAGCCAAAAAAAATTATGAAATATTTGAAGAAATAAGAATGTATGGCCCATACACAGGAAAAAATAGTAGTCAATAGAAAGTGTCACTGAGGAACCTCAGATGTTGGATTTAGTATACAAAGATTTTAAATCAATTATCTTAAAGTGTTGAAAGAAAGGAAACCATGTTCAAGAACTAAAGGAAAGTATCAAATCATCTCATAAAATAGAAATTAGCAACAAAAGTTAAGAAATTATAAAAAAAAGAACAAAATAGCAATTTTAGGGTAGAAAAGTACAATCCCTGAAATTAAAAATTCAGTGGAGGGGCTCAACAGTGCATCTGAGGAAGCAGAAGACTCAGCAAACTTAAGGTCACTTGAGATGATCTAATCTGATAAACAGAAAGAAAAAAGGATGAATAAATATGAGCAGAACCCCAGAGACTTGTGAAGCACCAGATAGCATCTGCATAATGGAATCCTAGAAGAATAGGAGAGATTAAAAAAAAAAAGGACAGAAATAAATATCTAAAGAAACAATGACATAAAACTTCCAAATTCGATGGAAAACATTAATCTACACATTAAAGGAGCTCAACAAGTCTTATATAAGATAAACTCAAAGAAATTCTTACCCATATGCATTATAATCAAAGACACATTGCAGTCAAAATTGCAATCCAATGACATCTTTGATTGGGGAAGTGTTGCATCAGGTACAAGAAGAGATCCTTAAAAGCTAATTTCTCATCAGAAACTATGGAAGCCAGAAGACAGTGAAATGTTATATTCAAAGATCTGACAGAAAATAGTGGTCATCCAAGAATTCTATATGCACAAAAATTACCTGCCAAAGATAAAGGAGAAATTGAGACTTTGCCAGATAAACAAAAACAGAGAATTTATCATCAGTAGTCAGGCCCTGCATGAAATATGAAGGAAATCCTTTAGGCTGATATGAAAGGACACTAGACAGTAACTTAAGAATCCACATGCTGAAATAAAAAGCTCAAGTAAAGGTAAGTATGTAATACAAAAGGTAGTATAAATGTAATTTTTATTTGTAACTTGGTTTTTTAAATCTGATTTAAAAGACAATCACATAGACCTAAATGCAAACATATCAATAATTATATTAAATGTAATTCATCTGCACACACTAACTAAATGTATGAGATTGCCAAATTGGACTAAATAACAGGAGACAACTATCTGCTGCCTGTAAGAACTCATTCTGAATATGAAAGTGTAGGTAAATTAAAAAATAAAATATTAGAAAAAGATATACTGTGCAAATACTAATCACAGAAAACTGGAGTGGCTATATTAATATTAAAATTGTCTTTAGGGGCACCTGGGTGGCTCAGTTGATTAAGCCACTGCCTTTGGCTCAGGTCATGATCCTGGAGAACCGGGATCGAGTCCCACATTGGGCTCCCTACTCGGCGGGAGGCCTGCTTCTCCCTCTCTCACTCCCCCTGCTTGTGTTCCCTCTCTGGCTGTGTTTCTGTCTGTCAAATAAATAAAATCTTTAAATAAATAAATAGATAGATAAATAAATAAATTAATTAATAAAATTGTCTTCAGGGGAAAGTAAATTATCAGTGATAATGAGGGACATTACATAATGATAAAAGGATCAGGTCACCATGAAGACATAGCTGTTCTAAACATGTATGCACCTAACAACAGAATTTGGAAATACATGAAGGAAAAACTGGATTAAATTTAAAGGAGAAATAATTGGAGACTTCAACATTTCTCTCTCAATGATTTATATAACAAATAGAAACTCAACAAGGATTAGAAGAGTTGATCAATACCATCAACTACCTGGCTGTATTTGATATATATAGACTCCATCTACCACAACAAAATACACATGCTTTCTAAGTGCACTTGGGACATTCACCAATATAGTACCACACCTCATGTCATAAAACAATCTTTAAAAAGTTAAAAGAATGAAAATCAAATGGCATGTGTTCTCTGAGGCAGAGTGGAATTTAATAGAAAATGAGAAGAGATAAATTGTAGATAGTGATTAGAAACAAATTATATTGGTTTGCTAACCCTGCATAACAATTACCACAAATTTAGTGGCTTAAAACAACACACATTTATTATCTCAAGTTTCTACGGGTCAGGAGTTCAGAAGTGGCTTAGTTGAGCCCTCTGCTTAGGGTCTCACAAGGCTGCAGGTAAGGTGTTGGCCAGGACTGGGTTGTCATCGGGAGGTTTCACTGGGGAAAAATCCACTTCCCATTTGTGGTTGTTGGCAACACTTAGCTTCTTGAGGGTGGTAAGACTAAGAGATTTAGTTTCTTTTTTCTGGTTGTTGATTCAAGGCATCCTCAGCTCACAGAGGCTACTTGATATTCTTGATATTCAATTTCTTGCTGCTTTGAATTTTCCAACATGGCCATTTATTTCCTCACATTCAACAAAGGAGAAAGTTCCAAGAGTGTGCCTGCTAGCAAGATGGGATTTTATATAATGTAACATGATAATGGGAGTAACATCCCATCGCTGTTGTCATATTCCGTTGATTAAAAGCAAATCACAGGTCTTGCCCATACTTAGGGGGAGGGGATTAAACAAGGATGTTAAAGCCAAGGGAAAGGAATTTTTGAAGGTCAGCCTTAGAGTCTATCCATCCTGGTCTAATCCCTTCCACATACAAAATACATGCACCCCTTCCTAAGCTCTTTAAGAGACTCATCCCAAAGTAGTATCTACTGAAAGTCAAGAATGTCAACCTCATCTAAATCAGGTCCAAGTGTAGATGAGGCTCCTGGCTTTTCACTCAGTCTGTTAATGTGTAAAACTTATAAGACAAGTTATTATGTTTGTCCAGACTTCCCCCTCCAAATAAACAACAGCAGAATAGGCATAGGATAAGAGCTATAGACATTCCCACTCAAAAAAGGGGGAAATGAGAGGTACAAAAGAGCCACTGGTTCATAGCTGTTCTGAAGCCCAGTCAGACAAATGTTGGAAGTTCCTTGATTAGGTTTCAAAGCCTGGGAATAGTTATTGTGGTGTGATATCATAAGAAATATATGTTTTGTCTCTGACCCCTGGTTTCTGGCACAGAGCCCCTAAAACCTTGTAATTTCCAGAGTGCTAGGAACATCTTTTGTTCTAATGTTTGGTCTTGGACCCTGGTTCTTGACCCAAGAGCTTCTAAGAGCTATAGAATTTTTGGAATGATGTGTGTCTTTTGTATGTATGCTAATGCGATGACTAGGGGCTGGGCCCTCTAGGTAGTTTCAGGATGGGGATTTTGCAACTGGAAAAACCAAGCGTAATTATAGGGTTGGAAATTTTTGTCCCATCCCCTCGCTTTTTGGGAGGGAGGAAGGGCTGGAAGTTGAGTTTATTGCCAATGGCCAATGATTTAATCAATTATGCTTACATAGTGGAACCTCTATAAAAACCTTAAACAGTGGAGTTCAGAAAGCTTCTGAGTTGGTGAGGGAATCCACATGCCAGTAGGGTGGAGTAGCCCAGTCTAGGGGGACTGCAGTTCCTCTCTTTGGGACCTGTACAGATCTCACCTTATGTACCTCTTTGGCTGTTCTTTTTATATTTATATTCTTGGTGTGTTTAGCCATGTGTTGCAAACTGAGCTGAGCTGAGAGAACCAAGTTACCACAAATTTAGTGACTTATAAGAAAACACACTTGTTTTCTCATAAGAATCTGGGCCAAAATTTGCTGTGTCTCACAGGGTTAGAACAGGGCATTGGCTGTACTATATTCTTACCTGGAAGCTCATCCAAGGAAGAATCTGCTTCTGGGTTTACTCAGGTTGTTGGCAGAACTTATCTCCTTGTGGTTGTAGGATTGAGGGCTCTAGCTTCTTGCGGGCTGTTGACTGCCCTCAGGCCCTCGAGGCTGCCTTCAGCTTCTGGGCAAGAGAGCCCTGTGGTTCTCCCATCATGGCTGCTTATTTCTTCACAGCTAGCAAGGGAGAGAGAGTCTGTCAGGTGAGTTTGATAAAGGATGGAGTCTTACATCATGTGATGTAATCATGGAGTAAAACCCCATCACCTTTTACCATCTATTGTTGATTAGAAGCAGATCACAGCCACAGGGAGGGACTGTTCAAAATGGTGGGATTAATGGGGAGATCATCTGAAAGTGTGTCCAACACAAGTCTTGGTGAGGAGCTTCACTGTGAAAGAAAAGAAAAATAGGGAATTAACCAGAGGGTAAAGTAAGGTCAAAAGCTTTTTGAGATGGGGAAAAATGTGCTGATGGGAGTGATTCAATAGTAAGAAATAATTGATGTAATGTTGTTTTACGGGTTAGCCATTCTATACTTTATAATACTAATGTAATAAAACCCCAAGTTAGAGTAGGGAATATATATGCTAGGGAACATTCAAGAAATGGCGATCATTTGGAATATGGGAGGAAAATCTTAGTGCTTATATTTTTATTCTTTTTATGCTACCTCCTACCAATTTTTATTTTTATGTTTTATAATATACACGAGATATCAGTACAATATTTTGAATAATTTATAAATAAGTGTACATACATTTGGAGAGCATATTAACACATTTTTTTACTGATAAGGTACCAGATAAAAAAATTACAAAGTGCGGTTCCCATTTTATAAGTTTGTGTTTGGGGAAAGATTTCATTCTATTTAATATTTTCACAGAGTGATTTGAAGAAGTGATTATTTAAAACTAGTTTTCTGCTCAGGCCCTCACATTTATGAAAAGGTATTGGTGGATCATGACAGGTCATTTGATGTGATTTTTAAATTTTCCCTTTTATAGCTTTCGAGGTTTAGTAATTATTCTTACAGAACACTTTTGCTAATACAAAACATATAGTAATGTTTATATTTCAGTACTACCAGTTTCCCTAAACCTTATAATTCTTTTTTAGTAATCATAAATGTGACACATAACCCAGGCTAATTTTGTTGAATTTATGTTAAACACTGATAATGGAGTCATTTTCTGACATATTAGGGCCCTTTTCTGGCTTAGAGCTGAGCCTACTTAGAAAATAATTTAGGCCCAATAAGCTATGAACTGTAGCCATCTTAATGAGAAAGAGTTTGGTACATTGCCTTTTATAATATTCCTATTCACTGGAAGAATTCTGGAAAGACTTGATTTTTAAGACTTACCACAGTGCCATTTTATTTGTCATTCTAAGATACACTCTTGGGCCTCAGATCACCCTATGGTGGATATTGCCACTGAAGGACTCTGGAGATAACCTATCGATTGTGTAGCAATATATGCTAGGATGGCCAGGCACATTTTTCAGTCTTCTGAAATACTTGGTTTTCCATCTTTAGCTTTTGAGCAGTTTGCCTACATTAAGACTCCAGTGCAGTGCCCCCTGCTGGTGAATGGCAGCTGCGGGTCTGCATCATGTCAGTGATGGGCAGAGTGGGTCCCTTTGCTGACACTGAGCCGGCGGTGATGCTGAGCCTGCCAGGTCATTTTAGATCAGGTCATTAGAGGAACAGAAGGTCGAATCGATATAAAATGAGCAGCTCATAGTTTTCTCTACATTTTTTAGACATGTGATGATTTGCTATAATTCAGTTTGGCTGATAGAATATGAATACTTCACAAAGATGTTTGTATTTCAGCCTCTGTCTTACTTAGTTCATTTAACAAGCCATTTTGCCCTAATCTTGTTCAGTTGGGAAACCCAACTTGAGCCTTAGCAGATATTTAATTTAATTTGATTTAAGGTAATTTAATTTGATTTTTTGGGCAGTGATTTTTAAACATGAAATATTTTGAGTGTTCATTTTGTTAAACAATTAGGAAAACACTTTAAACAAAAACCCTTTTCTTTTTAATTTCATTGATATGAATTTGCACCCATGTGTGCAGATTTCTAAATGATGATAATTATGTTAAAGAAAATTAATTAAAACTAAGGACCTGATTAGTGTTTAGATTATTATTTTAACTTTGGCCTCTGGTGAAGGTGATTGTTTTATAATGAATAACTAGAACATTAATTTTGCTCCCATAGTAGGTAGCTCTAATTTCTTCATTTACATCTGTGATAGGTATGTCATGGCAGTGACATTTCAGGTAGTCTTTCATTTAGGAATGTAGGACACTCTTCAGGACTTTGGTGTCTTAGGTTTGTGAACAAGTGGCTTGTCTTAGGTATTTCCAGGAGGTAGGAGGTGTGAATTTCCTTATTTTGATGTTTTTGCACTGTGGTTTCATATGAGAATGTGCTTATTTGTAGGAAATGTACATTAACATATTCCACTGTGATGAAATCTCGCATTGGCAGCTCATTAACAACAATTTAAGGAAAATAAGTTCTTCCTATCTTAAGTTGAGATTGTGTACAAATAGAGTGAGAGAATAAAACTAGAAGACAGTGAGAACAGATAACTATTTCTAAGAGTTTTATTGTAAGGAAAGGCAAGGAGATAGGAGAGTAGAAAGTGGAGAAAGAAGAAGTAGACAGGGTTTCTAGGATACGTGTATAAGGCAAGCATGGAAGTTTAGTTATCTAGGGAAGGGTGCAGTTTATACTTCAGTGATTCCCAAGAGAACAATGTCACATGCCTTTCCAAGAACTTATACTTTCCAGAATCAACCCTACTTTCAGGAAGAGCTTTCTACTTCCTGATAGGTTGGGATTGCTATATTGAAAACTTATTTTGTCTGTGAATATAGAGAATACTTGTTACCACATTTGTTGGGATAGGTTGGGATTGCTATATTGAAAACTTATTTTGTCTGTAAATATAGAGAATACTTGTTGCCACATTTGTTGAATATGCTTAAAGTCAATTATTATCACTCTTTAAATTTTCCTTTTTAGACTCTTAGATTATTTGGGTCATTCATCCAGCAAACGTTGTCTGCATTTGACTCTGTGAAGCAAGGAGATAGTTAGTTTGGGTATAAAACAGTTATGTGCCCGGACCTCTTTGAGTCTAGTGGTGGCAGCTCATATTAAACAGTCATGAAACTGTGGTGAGAAGTGTGAAAAGACAACACAGGGATTTAGATGGAATATAAAAGGAAAGTTGAATTTAAACTGAGGACTCAGCACCTCATTAAAGAAGTGCCAATTGAATGGTAACATCAAGGATGAGAAGGTCATGGCTGTGTACAAGGCTGGGAGAAGAGCTTGTAGTGGAATGAGCTGAGTGCCACAACCCAGGATGGGAAAGAGTGTGAGCAATGAGTCAAGGAAGGCAGTGAGGCCAGGGCTTAGGCAACAGTGTTGTGGGTGGCTGGAAGAAGTTGGTGAAGAGAACAGACATCAGATCTCACCAGGCTGAGGATTTGGAGTTTCCTCCTGCAGCAATGCAAAGTCATTGACAGGTTTTACTAAAGGGAGTGCCATAGTTAGATTTGTGAGTTGTTTTTAAAGATCAAAGTGATCTTGACTTTGTCGACAAAGTGAAGCTTTGTGGAGACTGGATTGTCGGACACAGGTATGGAAGTAGGGGGACAAGAGAAGAGGTTGTTTCATTGACCCAGATGAGAGATAAATGGTCTCATGGGCCACTGTGTTAACAGCGGTACAGAAAAGAAGTTGATGGGCACACAATTTTTGACAATGCAATTGATAGACCTGTTGATAGCTTACATGTTTGGTAGGGAGATAAAATCAAAGAGATGAGAGAAAAATCAAGGATGACTTTTGAATGTGGTCAAAGTAGTAGAGAAAAAATCAGGAGAGTGTGGGCTCATGGAGCTGAATGTAGCTAAGCATCTGTTGGATTTAGCGACGTGGATCCCACTGATGACCTGAGCAGAACAATTTGGGTGGGTTACGGAAACAGAATCCACATTGCCATGTGTGGAAAGTATAATGGATTCAAATTTCAGTGCATATGCCGGGGGAGTGAGACATGCCATTTCCTCATTTCTTGGAGACCTTAACATCTATTAGGGCCCCTCATTCTCTAGGTATCAGAAATAATCTCCTTCGTTTCAGAGGCTGGGTCCACCTTTGCCTGGGGACCGTGGCCTCAGCTGGGGGCTTCTGTGGAGCATCTGTAAAATGCGGGTATTTAAAGTACTTATCTCTTAATACTGTTGTGAGAATTAAATAATACCTGTAAAACAATAATGGTGCTAGACAGATAGTAAGCGCTCGATGAATGCTTCTCTCCTTATTAAGATGTGGTGGATAGCGGTACATTTTTATTGAAAGAATCAATGAGTGAATGACAGAATAGAGAATAAAGTATGATCTAGAAAGAACCAGAATAGGTATCAGCCTGTTTTTCAAGGCCTCTGCCAGGCTGATTTACCTCTTACTTACCTGTCTGGTGAATTGTGTAAGCCACTGAGCCAGTGTTCAGCCCAGGTACAAGGAATGGAATGAGGACAGGCAGGCAGCAGTTTCCTGGGGGGGCTGCTGGCACCTGGTACAGTCATCTGGGCAGCTGGATCGGGTGTCCACGCCTGGGCCCCATCCCTGGGGAGTCTGTCCCTGAGGACTGTGCATGGGCTCCAACATGAACGTTTCTATAAAGCACCCTGGATGGCATATTTTTGTGAAACATACAGCTGGGTTATAGCTGTCTTTGTCCATTTGATCTGCTGTAACAAAACTGGAGACTGGGCTGCTGAAGCAGGAAGCATTTATTTCTCAGTTCTAGAGGCTGGGAAGTCCAAGATCAATGTTGAAAGGGCCTCATGAGGGTCTGCTTCCCAGTTCATAGATGGCAAGTTCTCGCCGTGTCTTCACATGGTCTAAAAGACTTAGGGAGTTTCTGGGGTCTCTTTGGCTTAATCACTCCCCAAGGTCCCATCTCCCAATACCATCACCTCAGAACTGGGATTTCAACATTTGGGTTTTGAGTCCATAGTCCTAGCTATGATTCCTTCCACCTCTGAAGTCCCTAAACTCTGTGATTACACTTCTGGTTTCTGAATGGCATGGTCAGACATCTGAAACTACCCTTTGCTTGTGTCTTATGGCAATCAGAGCTTTAGGAAGGATTAACTAGATGGTATTTTATGTAATCACAAAGGAATTATATTTTCTTGTGAAACCATTTTCTTAAATCATTTATTTGGGTCCCTTATCTGTGCATCACAGTGAAAGGATGTTTCAAAATGTTTTATTTAAATAGGTGAGGATTCTATCTGACATGATGTTCATAGAACAGTTTGGCAAACTTCATCCCAGTGGGGTGATACTTTCTTTGGGATACACAGCCCTTGGGAGGGGGACCTGGCTGGGAGGATGTGCTTGGCTCTGGGCAGGGTGCTTGCCTGCCTGGACACCCCTTGGGACGAACCATCAACCTGCCCTGGGGCAGAGGCTGAGCCATCCCGTTCACACACCATGGGACAGCCCAGGTTTTTGTGTGTGGAAATGAATGTATTATTATTTTTTTATAGTTGTAAAAATGAAGCCATGAGTTAGGATAGTGGGTTCAACACGTGTATTTACTTTTGGTTCCTCCCGAAATCCTACCAAAAAAAGAGTAAAATGATTTTTTAAGAGAAAAATGCTCTGGGACCAAAACAAACAACAAAACAACAACAACAACAACAACAACAGACCAAACAATAAAGAAGACAGCAACACTATAGAAGCTGGAGGGCACGCAGATGAGAGGTGACTTACTTAGCAGACCGAAGAAAGCAGTGTCCTAAGCCATCAGGGGAGAAAGCAAGCAGCATCCCATTTTATATGAGAAAATATAACAGTCTAAAGACTGGGGAAGAGTGCCTGGGTGGCTCAGTTGGTTAAGTGTCTGACCAGCTCTGGACGTGATCCCAGGGTCCTGGGATTGAGCCCGCATTGAGCTCCCTGCTTAACTGAGAGTCTGCTTCTTCCTCTGCCCCTCTCCCCCTGCTCAGGTGCACACGTGCTCTTTCTTTTTCTTTCTCACTTGCTCTCTTTCAAATAAAGAAGAAATAAATAAAATAAAAATAAAAGGAATTATATGAAAAGCTATCCAAGAGCCCGTCAGAGCCCCACTCCTGGGGGACTGTCCCCCTTGGAAGCCAGCAGAGGGCAGCAATGTTATCATCCAGGGAGGTCGAAGCCAAAGGTCCTGTTCACCAAGGCCTGGAGCATCCAGTTCACAGCCCCTCTCCACTCTGAGCCCTGCAGTCAGTCCGGAGGTCTTCGGACCAGCACCTTGACCCCATGGTTCCTTGGAACTTCTCCCTTCCTCACATCGACAGGGCACCTTGCCCTCATCATCTTTGGGACCTGCTGACTTACTCAGACATTGCATTCTGGGTCTCTCGCATGCCCGTCCTGTTAGCTGCCTAAACAATTGCTCCTTGACTGGGACCTCTGGGCCAGGCATTATTCTGCTTTTTCTTAGTCTTCCAGTTTCCCTCCTGACTTCCCATTCTCTCACCCTAAAATCTCTTGGAAATAGAAAGAGCTGGCATTGGGCTTTCTATATAGTATTTCTCCCTCCACTTCTGGCCTCCTGGCCAGACCTCAGTGGTGCAGGAGCTCTTAGAGGGAGGGAGCCAGGGAGAGGGGGAGACTGAATCAGGAGGAATCCCAAATCTCTGATTTGTAACTTATGAATGACCTCTATCCTCCTCTCCTTTGTTCCTGGAAGAACAGAGGGGCCGCAGCTCTCTCTGTGACCCTTGCCCTCCTGGATGCTATCCACCCGGGCCCTCCATCCCTTCAGCCTTGTCCTTTAACATCAGTGGCTTCCACACTTTTTAACTGAGACATACAGTTGATGTTGATTTCCAGTGTGTCCCCCCTCTCCCCCCCACACACACAAGCACACACTTACCTTGTGGATTTTAGGAGGCAATCCTTCTTAGGATGATCTCTGGTATTTTCTATTTTGTTCTGTTTTGTTCTATCCAGTCTATTTAATTTTTAAGATCCTGGCCAATAAATTCAGGTTTCAACCTATTGGTGGATCCACACTGTTGGAAAAATACTGCCGCAAATCACCCTTTCTTTTTTCTTTTTTTGGGGAGGTATTCTACTTTTTCCTTTAAGCTGGATACCTTATTGTTTAACTGCCTTGGGTATGTCTGGATTTTTAAAGATGTCTACCTGGGGCCCCTGGGTGGCTCAGTCAGTTAAGCGTCTGCCTTCGGCTCACATCATGATCTTAGGGTCCTGGGATCGAGTCCCACATTGGGCTCTTTGCTCCGTGGGTAGCCAGCATCTCCCTCTCCCTCTGCCTCTCCCTCTGCCTCTGCCTGCCACTCCCCCGCTTGCACTCTCTCTCTGTCAAATAAGTCAAATCTTAAAAAAAAAAATAAAGAAGGCTACCCCACTCCTTTTCATAGTCACGTTCTAGAGTTTTCCGTATATACTGTTCTATGTCTTCTTTGCTATCTGTCCTCCACCCAGGCCTGTCTGGTACCCGAACAGCTCTTCCTTTGGCCACCGATGATTCCAGTCATTAATTCTGGCATCCCCTTACCAGCTCTCCAGCAGCATTTAGCTCAGTCGTGCGTTTCTTCCCGCGGCTTCCCCAGCATGTGCCACCTACCCCCCGCCTGGCACCTGGCCCCGCTCCTGGTGACCTCACACTCCCACTTAGATGCCGGCCCTTTACTGAGTAGCATCCCCAGCCAATCTCTGAGTTCCAAACCATTCTATCTGACTGTCCCTGGACCCAACGCCTGGCCCTGCTTCATAACCCCTGAAACACTTGCTCCCCAGCTCTCTAGTGCTGAATGTCCCCAGGCTCCATTTTCTTCCTCACACCCCCCTGCCACCCCCCTGGTTTGCTAGTTTATATTACTCTTTGGAATCTGTGCACCCTGACTGCTTTCCTCGGTTAGGAGACTGTTATGGAAGAAACAGTCTTTTTTCTCATCCTCCTTTTATTATCTTTGTTCCTTTGTTAGCATCAGGCTTTTCTGTAACATGTTTCCTATTCTTTTATTATGTGCTCGGTGCCATTTCCCAAACCTCATTCTAATTTTCCCTGGAGGGCAGCCTTCATTACCGCTGTTGATGAGCGCCGAGGAGGGAATGTCGGCGTGCGGTTTACTTCTGTGCCATACTCTTAGAAGCGAGCTCGGTTAGTGGATAAACATACAGCTGCCTGAGACCACAGGCTGTTTCTTAACCATGTTACTCTTCTCTGGGGATCTCTGTGCTTATTCCTTGCTCTCTCTTCCCAGTTCTCGTTCTGATCTGAGAGGGTCCTACCACATTAAGTTTCTTGGAAGTCTAGGTGATATTAGGTCAGATGTGAAGTCATTTCGTTCTTTCAAGGGTAGCAAGTCTATTTAAATCCTGTCGCCAGAAAATACCAGAAGGCTGTAGAAAGATTTCCTTTGTTTATATTCATTCAATTAATCAATTTTCCCTTGCTCTGAAATATATCTGGAGATTGCTCGTTTTTGTGAGGCTCAAAATGGGGAAGCCCTAGAGATCACCTGGTGGGATGCCTTCCCTGGAGAAGCTGAACACGGGGGGGGGGGCGGGGCGGGGGGGGTTTCCATGCCCTGCCCTCGGGCACACCACTCACTCCTGGCCAAGTTCTGACTAAGGCTGTGTCTTCTAGGGCATGGCTTTTTCTGCTATGTTTTTCATACCCGTGCCCACCACGCCTTTCCCCATTCTTATAAATCCCAAGCCTGCACAGACACCCACATTCTCCTATAATCATCATTTTAGAAGATAGGGAACTGTTTTGTTCAGGGACACTTTGGGTAAGATAAGCTTGGTTTTAATGCTTTTTAATGTAAGTGTTATCCTTATAAAACATATTCTTAAACTGAATTTTTACTTAAAGTTACTTCATATGTATGGATCGTGTATGTTTCTTTTATTTATTTTTTTATTTTTAGTGGGCTCCACACTCAGCGTGGGGCTCGAACTCACAACTTTGAGCTCAAGAGTCTTGTACTCAACCAACCAACCAAGCCAGCCAGGCGCCCCTGTTTTCTCTTATTTAACATATGCTTACTGAAGAGCATACAGGTGACCTCTGAATTTTTGTATTTATTGTGATGAATGAATGAGCGAATTTGGTTATTAAAATGCCAGATTCTTTGGGTGTCCCAGTCCCACAACTGTAGGTTTATTCAGGTTAGAATGTGCTCTAAGATCTTTTGAAACCCTTGGGGGGCAGTTGCATTTGAATATGTAATATCAGATTTTTGGATTATCTTCTTTGATAACCTTTTTAAAAAAAAAGGATTTTATTATTTGAAAGAGAGAGAGGGTGAATGCACAAGCAGGGGGAACAGCAGAGGGAGAGGGAGAAGCAGACTCCCCGCGGGCAGGGAGCCTGATATGGGGCTCGATCCAGGACTCTGGGATCATGACCTGAGCCGAAGGCAGACGCTTAACTTGACTAAGCCACCCAGGCACCCCTTTGATAGCCTTTGTTTTGAGAATACAATGAACTTGGGTATCTTGAATTTCTGTAAAGTTTTAGAGGAATGTTTTTGAGTATAGTACGCCTGTAGTGCTCTATGGTCGGCTTTGCTAGCTTTCCTTGTGGAAGGGGGAGGGGTGTGGGGGGGTGTCTGCAAACTTGTTCTTTAAAGGGCCAGACAATAAATGGCTTGGGCTCTGTGTGCCATCTGGTCTCCCACACCACTCAGCTCAGCGCTTGTGGGGGGAAAAGCAGCCATAGGCTATACTGTAAATGATGGTGTGTGGCCGTCCAGCAAAACTACATTCACAAAACAAGCCTGAGTTTGCCAACCCTGATCTAAGCTACTGTCAAGTCTTCTTCCCGCCAAGCGTTAGTGGCAGTCCCTCTCCCCCCCCCCCCCCCCGAAGGAGTCACCGAGCTTAGAATCAGAAGGACAACAGTTGTGTTCCCCCTTCTGTGCCTTTTGTGAAGTTGGACTTCCTGCCCGAGATGCCGTCTCCTCTCTTTGCCATCTGTCTAAATGTTATCTAGGAAGCCTTCCCACTCAACTCATGGTGCTCGCTCCCTTTGCTGAGCTCTTTGGGGTGCTCTTGGCATGTCTTATAAGGAGGTCTTGTGGTATTTGTGTGTTCATGGGTGTAGGGCTTCTTTCCATGCTCCTGGAGCACAGGGTGTCTTGCAAGTGGTCTGTACACAGTGAGCCCACAGGAGCAGCTGTTAGCGCCCAGGAAACCTCATAACCGCACCTGCCCGGGAGGAACCATCCTTGGGGGTGGGTTGCAGTAGAACCGACAGTTAGCGAGAACCATGGTTATTGTTTTATGACTCTGCGATTTCTCAGAAACAAGACAGAGTTTGTGGTGGAAATGAAAATGTGAGAAACCCTTGAAAAAAATTTTTTTTAAAAGATTTTATTTATTTGACAGAGAGAGACATCACAAGCAGGCAGAGAGGCAGGCAGAGAGAGAGGGGAGGAAGCAGGCTCCCTGCTGATCCCAGGACCCAGAGATCATGACCTGAGCTGAAGGCAGAGGCTTAACCCAGTGAGCCACTCACGTGGTGCCCGAAACTCTTGAAAGTTTACTGAAAACCCAACATGGTATCAGAGAGAAGCTCAGGGTGCTCTGGCAAGCATGTGTTTCAACCCCCAGAGCAGAAATGGCCAAAGATCTTTTACATTCTGGAAATAAAACCACCGCCTCCTAGCTATGGGACCCTGAGAAAGTGGTTTAACTTACTCAGTTTTCTCACCTGTGTTAAAAGACACAGAGTGAGGTCTAGCACCCACTAAGCACCCAGTAGATTCCGACTCTTGTCAATTACATGCGGAGCCTGGCGTGAACCTGCCTGACCCCGAAACCCGTAATTGCTTTAGTGCAATGCTCAAGCAAGCTGAGGACCCCATCAGCTTGGGCTGGAATGAACACCTCAGACGTGCAGCTCCCCAAAGATAACCATACTCCAGATATTTCTAAGGCTAGAGGGATTACACTCAACCCCCCTGGCAGTTTAACTAAAATTTATTGAGGAATTCTGTGAACTACGTCCTCGGGGTGCAGAGATGGCTAAAGGCATGGTTGCTGACCTTTGGGATTTAGAGTCAGGGAGAGACATACTTTCATTATATTCAGGTAAGTGGCATGATAGGCAGTATTGTAAGAACATTATCCTGGCCAAAGCGGATATTAAAGGATGAAAGGATATTAAAAACTTCCATTAAGCTACAGAGATTCAGTTACGACGTTGTTGATTCAGGGATGCTGGAAAAAGTGCCTCCTGAATGGCTCTTGGTGGGAGGCCGGCTGCCTGGCAGATGAGGGCAGTCCACTGGTGTTTCTGTGGGATGCAGGAACCTGGGGGACCCTCTCCTGGGTCTCCCTGGTTCTCAATGAAGCAGCTGCCGTCTAACTGGAAGTTTGAGTGTTTGTGGACTTCGCAAGGTCATTGAGCAGCTGCCCTCGGTCCGTGTCCGTCTGCGCCAGAGCTTACGAGGGGCTCTGAAGCTAGAGAGAACTCCAGAGCCAGCGTGCAGCCCACACAGGATCTGGAGGAAGTAGATCTCCCATCAGAACCGGGCAGCTTTGCTCTCTGGAAAGGTGATGAGTAAGATGTCCTTTTACATCTCTGTCGCACTCTCCACGTCCTTTATTGCACATGAAGTGTGTTAGGAATCCCGTGTCAGCAGACTCTGGAAGTGATTCGTCACACGGTGATGAAAGGGACGACCTGTGATGAGATGTTTCCCTTGCTCTGTGCTGAGTTTCATTGGCTCCTGTATTGGGCACTGCCTGGACATTCGTCACTTGGGGACACTGCTCTAGCAGCCACTGGGTCTGCCAGGTGAAGCCTGTCTGCACCTCCTGCAGCTCCCGATTCCCTGGGGCCTCTGATGCCGGGGTGTGGGATGCCCGTGGGTAACAATTCAGCACTCCTACAGGAGTTTCTTGGGAGATTGGGGGAGACAGCATCCCCAGGGAGACCCTTAACTGGTGGGGGACAGGAGCTGATGCTAAAGGCTGCTCCTTTCTTTCCTGCATTGGGGGTGGGGGCGGGGGTGGTGGCTCCCAGCCGATGTCTTCAAGCGCCTCTGTCAGTCCCATGAGATTGAGTAGCCTGTGTGTGAGACAGCAGCCAACATCCAAATACCCCCGAACTGACTGTCCATTTCACTTCTCCTGTATCCGCACGTCTGCCACCGATGATCATGAATGAACCCAGCCCAGGATCTGCTTTTGCAGGACTCCAGATTAAGCTGGGTCCCTCTGATTGTCTCTCCCACCCAGCCTTTCCAGTCCAGGGCGAGTCTCCCTTGTGCCGCAGTCTGAGTGTTCTCTGCTTCAGGAAGGCAAGGCCTCCCAGCTTGGAATACATAGAGGGACCTTGGAGTTAGTGATGGGAAAGGGCCTTTTTTTTTCAAGAAAACTCAGCCTTCAGGAGTACCCGGGTGACTCAGTCAGTTGAGCATGTGACTCTTGATTTCTGCTCAGGCCATGATCTGAGGGGCTTGGGATCGAGCCCCGTGTTGGTTTCCCTGCTCAGCACGAAGTCTTCTTGTCCCTCTCTCTCTGCTCTTCTCCTCTCTCCCCCTCAAATAAATAAATAAAATCTAGAAAGAAAGAAAGAAAGAAAGAAAGAAAGAAAGAAAGAAAGAAAGAAGGAAGGAAAGAAAGAAGGAAAGAAAGAAAGAGAAAAACTCAGCCTTCAGGGTGTTGAACTTTCTGTGGCCTCCAAAAGCCAATTTTGAGATGGAAAGCCAAAAGAGACCCATCTGTTTCCGGTTATGCTGCTGATTCCTTACCTGATACATTGAATCTTGGTTTTGCTTATTTCGTGGAATATGACTACAAGGACATAAAAATTCTATCTTTTAAATACCTTAATATTCCTCTTTTATGCAGGCATTGGAATTAAGGCATCAAGGAACAAATAAATGTGACCCTCTTGTAGGGGTACTGAAGCAAATATAGAATTTAAGTGCATGAAAATACGCACACTGGTTTTTTAATAACACCAGTTTTTTGTTGGTTTGTTTCAGTCTTTTTTTATTGTGTCAGTCAGCATTTGTTTTTGATGTAGTGTTCCAAGATTCATTGTTTATGTATAACACCCAGGGCTCCATGCAATATGTGCCCTCCTTAATACCCACCACCACGTTCACCCATCCCCTCACCCCTCTCCCCTCTAAAACCCTCAAATTGTTTCTCGGAGTCCACAGTTCATATAGTTCGTCTTCCCCTCTGATTCCCCCCCCTTCATTTTTCTTTTCCTTCTCCTTCTTTTCCTTCTCCTTCGTCTTCCTTGTTATTCTTTATGTTCCACAAGTAAGTGAAACCATAGAATTAATTGTCTCTGCTTGACTTATTTCCCTCAGCATAATCTCCAGTCCCATCTATGTTGATGCAAAAGTTGGGTATTCATCCTTCCTGATGACTGAGTAATATTCCATTGTGTATATGCACCATATATTCTTTATCCATTTGTCTATTGACGGGCATCTTAGCTCTTTCCACAGTTTGGCTATTGTGGCCATTGCTGCTATGAACATTGGGGTACATATGGCCCTTCTTTTCACTACATCTGAATCTTTGGGGTAAGTACCCAGTAGTGCAATTACTGGGTCATAGGGTAGCTCTGTTTTTTAATTTTTTGAGGAATCTCCACACTGTTTTCCAAAGTGGCTGCACCAACTTGCATTCCCACCAACAGTATAAGAGGGTTCCCCTTTCTCCATTATTAAAAGAAAGA
>PITA01016007.1:0-48052 GCA_004023965.1 Spilogale gracilis
ACATCCATCAGTCATCAACTTCAGGGTGTGACGGTCAGTGCCGTGACCACGTGTCACCCAGCCTTCCAGACCTCCCCATGCCTAACTGCTGCAAGCCATTTCTAAGCTCCCCCAGGCCCAAGGACTTGGCTTAGTAAGGTAGAATGAGAGAGCGGGCAGGGAGGAGACAGGGCCTGGGTTCACCCAAAAGTCACAACCTTCTGTTCTCTCCAGGAAACAACGGCATGAGCTGTGAAAGCCGCCCTCGGAGCCCTCCTGTGAGCACGCAGCCCGATCCCGCCCCCTGTTAGTGGGTTGTCGTGTCTTCAGAACACTGCTGTTGAAAACCCCCTGGGTATGGAAGTGTGTCCCTATACACGGTACAAAACACGGCACGAGCATCTTCCGTCCGTGCTTCCAACCCCAGTGCCCGAGTTTCAATGCCTTTTCAGCAGAGGCATAGTGGATACGAAAGAGAGACATATGGAACATCAAGATGGGAATCTACCAGGTTTGAGCTAAAAATACACGGATGGGGTTACTAGCAAATTAGGCATTTCACACAATTCAAATATTGACCTTGAAGACATAGCAAAAGCCACTCTCCAAGATGAGGCCAAAGCAGAAAACAAAATGTTGAAAACATGAAATTAGAGGCTGGGAGCAGTGGGCAAATGTTTAGTGGCCCCATGGGTGTGGCATTGAAGGAGAGTCACAGACAAAAATATTCGAACCATTAAAGACTGAATATCCCAAAATTTTGTTGAAAACTAGATATCCACAGACTCAAGAAATCCAATGGACACATAAACAAAACCAAGCTGAGAGACGTTATAATCAAATTGTGAGAAAAGCAACATCTTAAGGAGCAGAGGAAACAGTGTATCTACATTTCAAACAGAGAAGAAAGTACAGATGATGGCAAGTTTCCTGTTAGAACCAATGAAGGGAGTTACAGTGGAGCCAAATCTTTAAAGCACCAGAAGTAAAACATTCTCAACTGAAACAGTTCTGTATTCAGCAAGCACACGTATGGGAGTCCCAGAAAAAGAGGAGAGTGAACGCAGCAGGAAGGATGTTTGAAGAAATACATCATTTTTCTTCAATAAAACCCCCTCGGATTGTTATAAGCCTTTTGTTAATTTCCAGAGATCTGAGAAAGTTGATAGCTCCAATTATTGGTATTTTTCTTATTGTTTTTATACAGAAACCAGTTCTGGAATTTGGTTACTCCACCAGAGGGAGGGAGCTGCACCTTTCCTACACTGCCTGCCTGAAATCTCTGATTTTTCTTAAAAAAAAAAAAGAAAGAAAGAAAGAAAGAAAAGAAAAGAAAAAAAAGAAAGAAAGCTATTGCAATAACTAAATACACATTTGAAATCAGAAAATGTCCTTTAAAAGAGATTGTCCAGGGGGAGAAAAAATTTCATTCTTAAATTGTATAGCTTGTGAATAATGTATTCACAGAAAGGCAACCTGTGGCATCTCTCAAGTTAAAGAATTTCTGGGAAAAAAAGTCCATTTGGGATTTGACTTTCACTCTCATTTTGAGCTAGACTTCCCCACTGTTAGTGTGTGTGTGTGTGTGTGTGTGTGTGTGTTTCTCTTATCTGCTATTTAGATTCCCATAACACTTGTGATTTCTTCCACTTATTAGTGATAAGTACAGTGGATTATTTTACACAATGACTGCACCATAGCTTACAAGTGGTAGATCGTGGTCAATGTATAGTGATTTTATATGGGAAATACAAGGAATTGTGACTTTGCCAAGCTCCCATAACTTACTAACCTACTAGTAGAGCCAGAACTACTGTCTGTGCTTTAAAATCCAGCCGTGGGGCTTAGATGAAGTTAAGGTGGTGGATGGTATCACTGTACTTCACTCTGCACATTATGGGGAATCTCACTGATGGAAAATACTCGAACTGGCAGTAACAGGAGGTAGGATTTGAGAAAAACGATTGTTTTTATCAGACTTCAGATTCTCTCATTTCTTACTATAGATTTTAACATCTGTTTTCAAAAAACCCCGAGCTTTTGAAAACAACAGTCAAGTTCGAGCTGAAACTGCACCCGTTGCCTTTGTCCCTTGTCTAGGGCAAATCTTGGATGACTTTCGAAGTGTCCTCAAGGTTCGGGACAGGTGGTGTCTCTTTCCCCAGGAGATCCTGAGATACAGACGGCTGCTTAGAGGTGAGAACACAAGGGTAGAAGTTTGACACCTGACTTCAGGGACTTAGGGTCGATTTCTGTCTTGAAAGCCCACAGAGATGTTGAGACATCTTTGCAGAGCATTTGTCCTTGAACTGCTCCGTGTGCGCTGACGGGCTCTGCTGCCCGGGGCAAGGTGAGTGCTCCCTTCTGGACACGGCTAGTCTTCCTGTCTTGAGTCAATCACTGACGAGTACATCCTCGTTCTGCTTGTTTTTATCAGAGATTCTAAAGGGGAGAAAGTAATGATTAACAAAACTTAGAAGCTAAATACCAGCAGCTCCGTCACTATTCCATAAGACAAATAACAAATTTTATAAACTTAAGGACGGGGGGTTCAGTCAGTTAAGCATCTGCCTTCAGCTCTGGTCATGATCCCAGAGTCCTGGGATGGAGCCCCACATCCGGCCCCCTGCTCAGCGAGGAACCTGCTTCTCCCCCTTCCTGTGTGTTCTCTCTCTCTGACAAATAAATAAATAAAATCTTAAAACAATAAATTTAAGGAGAAATGCTACTTCTTGGGAAGGATCTCTAAGAAAGTCGTTTTATCAGGATCCGAATGACACTAAGAAGCCCAGTTCTCGTGATTGTAAAGAGAAGGTTGATGGTACCCCAGATGGCTTACTCCTTGGTGGGAGGCCCCGAATCTTGTGTGGGTTCTTTTGGGCACAATCCCGGAGGAAGTTCCCTCTCTGTGGAGGCCTGGAGGGCGTCCCCCACCCCCGGCCACACGTCATCATGTGTCGTGCCCATGTCTAGCAGGGAAACACGTGCGGGCCTGACTCCACACACAGGGCTCCAATGCAGTGGGTCGGGGCAGGGGCCTGCTGCCCCGTGAGACAGTGTCACAAGGGACGAGGAAGGGCCACCAGGCTGAGAACCAAAACCAGCTTTCACTGACAGTAGTAATGGCCGCCAGAGCAGGATCCCAGCCCAGGCTCATGATTTCCTGCACAAAGGGATGCTCAGGAAGTACGGGGTGTGCGGGAGGGACGGTGAGGACAGGGTCCCTGAGCCAGGCAGCGTGGTCCTGACTCACGGACGAGACTGTCACCGGCTCTGCCGCCTCTCCTCGCAGGTCAGCGGTTGTAGAGACAACGTCCCTGCCGACACACACGCACACACAGAGGCACACTCGCCGAGTTTATCCAGCTACACACGGGCCGGCTCTGCCGGAGACACGCCCCGGCTTACCAGGCAGAAACACAGGAACTAGGGGGGCTGTGAAGCCAGGCGTCCGGAGGCTGATGGAGACCAAGCGGGACACGAGTAACGGAGACCACAGCCACATCACCGCGTCCCATGCACACATCGTGGAAGGAAGGTGCTTAGATACATGAAGTCTTCATTCTCAGGACGGTATCATGGTTTGGATATGTTATTGCCATGAGGGCACTGAATCTCAGACACTCCGGGGCTGGGTGTCAGGGCCCACAGTCACCTAAGCAGAGCCTGGGCCCAGGTGGTCGCCAGGCGTTCGGGTCTGTGTGCGCTGCCCGGTGCCCTGTGGCCTCCCCGCCGCCGGCTGTGCGGCTGACCATGGCGCTCTGCGCCTTCCTTCCCTGCAGCCCGGGCCGGGAGCACCGCCTGCCCAACCTGTGCACAGCTCAACGTCAACCAGCCGCCACCGTGTTTGTAACGTGCTCTGCAAATCCAGGTTTTTCATGGAGTGCTTGCTCTGTGATTTTTATTTTTCTGTCAGGCTAGCTTGCCCCCGTGGGTTGACGCGCGGTCTGGTTCCTTCCGTCAAAGCGGCCTGTGTGAGGATGAGAGACAGTGTTCCAGGTCGGTCTCAACATCTGACCAAAAACCATTCTAGATTTTTCTAGATGTTTCTCCTTTTGATTTGTGCATCTTCTGCTGGCCTCTGAGGGTGATGGTCTGCGCTGAGGGGTCTTCTCTCGCTCTAACAAGCCCCAGACTGGCCTTGCAAGCACACATTCATGGCAGAGCTTGCCCTGGGAGTCACTGCCGGCCAGGTAGGCTCTACCACCTGTCCATCCATCCCTGTGGTTGCCGTGCTAATTCCAGGTGCCTACAGCCTCCACTTTCTCTGGATGCCGGTCAGAAGGGAGGCTCACTCTCCATCTAATGTTGGCTGAGATCGATTTTTACGAAGGGGACTGGAGCCTGACACGTTATCCCTAGATTCTCAGACATCATTCCTTTAATATAACCAGCTCTGCCTCTTTGCCTCTTTGTAGATTTGTTTGTTTTTTAAGCTAAATCCTTTTTTTGTAATAAGGAAGTGAAGAAAGAATGAAACTGCATTAGTTTATACATGTTACTCATTTATTCATTCATGCATTCCGATCTTTAAAAACTCCTCTGTCTCTCTGATTTACTCCGTTCACATTTCCTTTCCTTCTCTTGGTGTACTAAGGATGGCACCGAGGGCACGGACCACTGAGTGTGGTGCATAAAACAATGAATCTTGGAACACTAAAAATAAAATAAAATAAATTAAAACCAAAAAAACAAGCAACCTCTTCTGCCCCAGGTGTCCCAGTGAGGCCGGCTGAAACGGTGCGTCTTCTGAGTCAGAAGCTCCCAACTACACTCTGCATCGGTGATGGCGGTAAGAGTGCTGGCAGGTGCCCCCCAGTGCCTCTCACTGGTTTCTCGGGAAGCTATCCAGCAGCAAAGAAACCTCTCCAGCTTATGAAGCCCTGTGCTTATGTCCAGCAAATTCTAGTAAATTCTGGCTCCCCAGAAGCAACCGCCTCCTCCGGCATTGGTCTCCTCATGTCACGGAGAAACCCAAGTCAAGAGGGAGCGAGTACAGACACAGAAACCCAACCCAAACACTGAAATGAGTGCTAAACAGCCAACACTGTGTAAGAAACAGCTGGACGCTTGGGCAGGCCCGGGCCGCTGAATCAGAGGAGGGACAGAAAGAAAAGTCTGCGTCCCGTAGGGCTGCTGGGACTCGGCTGCTTGTGTTTCCAGGCCTGAGGACAGAGTGATGGCTGGGACAGAATCTTCTCAACAGGCTGGGGAGAGACAGCCTACCTGGGGGAAAGCACCCTGGGACCTCAGTGGGCTCCGGGAATGGGAGGGCAGCAGAAAAGGAAAATGGGCTTGAAATCATCTTGCAGGGATGCCTGGGACTTCCAGGGGCCGTGCGTTACCCTTGCCGTGAGCTACTGTGCGCCATACTCCGGGAAATGCTCAGTTTGCTTACTGTGTACCCCTATAGTGAAGGTGTCCACCTCTGATCTTCCCTGGTGTGTTTAAGAGCATGAAGGGCATATAATTCCTAATTGGAAAACAAACGATAGAATGTATAGTACTCACTTCTGTCCTGTTACAGGAGGGGTCGGAGGCTGGGAGCCAGGACCCCCATTTGCCACAAGCAGGTGCCCTGTGGTTTAGGGGACCCGTCTGGCTTCTCTGAGCTTCTCTGGGCTTCCTGTTCTTACAGCAGGTGTGTTCCCAGACCTGCCATCCAGGACCTTCGTGCCCTCCGACTGCGCTCAGCATTTCAGGCCTGAGATCCCGCTTGGAACAAGACTACAAAGAGTGGTCCACTAGGCTATATCTGCTTTTTCCTGGAATTCTCTCAGCCCAGTGTGATGAAGGCCCTGTGTATCAGATGTCTACTACCTATCGGGCGATTCTTATAGCAACTGAATTGAATTCTCACGTGAGTCACCATTCTACCAATAGGGAGCCCAACCCGAGAAAGGCGCAGGGACTCGGTGGGGTTGGCATGGAGCCCAGCGCTCGAGTTTGCAGGTGAGCGGGGTGTGGGGTGAAGACGGGGCTGGCCCCCTGCCCCTTCACTCCTGTGTCCACAAACGGCTTCGACCGCACATGTTTCTTTCTCACAAAAGTTGAAAGACCAAAAATCATTATTGCTTAGTAGATGAACACTGTCGTGCCAGCACGAGGTTCCCGGGACGCTCGGAGTTGGGGACACTCCCGCCTCTGACAGTCCTGCTTGGCTCTGACCTCCGGAAGCTCAAGGACATGGGTCAAACACAGGCTGAGAATGGATGTGTTATCTCGTTTCCAGTAAATACAGATTCCCTTCACTGTCCTGTCCTCTGGGATTCAAGTCAGGAGCCATGCGATGTTTTAGCAGCTGCCAACTACAGAGACAGAGGGAGATCGTCCTGAAATACATTTTAAAACACATGAAGACGAATACTCCCTTAATAAAGTAAAACTCATCTTTAACCACGCGATTCTTTCTTTAAGATGAAAAAACAAAAGCAAAGAACAGCCCGGGGCCTCAGACACGACGGAACACCGTCCAGCCGCCCGGCGGCCAGGGGCCCGCTCAGGGACCGTCCCTTCCTGTGGCACTCAGCTCACGTGGTGGCACGTGGAAGAACCTTCCCCTTCTCGACGACCGGGGCCTGAGACCAAGCCTCAGAAAAGCTCAGCACACAAGTCAGGCATCATATTTCTTTGCTGAAATAACACTTCAAAGACTGTATTGAAAATAGAAAGGTTGCTACATTTGGGGGGAGGGGCAGGGATTTCCCTTTGCAAGTGAACAGACTTGAATGTGTAATCTCTGTTTTTGCAGACTTGGAGCTGGATGGTCGTGACTGCTAGAGCTTCCCCTCTGGGGACAGAAAGGAGCCTGACTGTCCCCTGTTGGTAATGGGCCGTTACCCTTCCACACTGCCTGTCGGGACCTGCGGACTAGGGACCTTCTAAGGCACACATGTGATTCGGGTTCTGAATTTCGGGGTTCTCCTTCTAAACCCCAAACAACACTACTCCAGAGTTCCGTATTTAAAATAATTTCTAAATATGGAGTGTTACTAAATGGAAATATGCATGGGTTTAAACCCAGTGCTTTGAAGGAGAAAAAAAAAATAAAAGGTTTGATTTATCCCATGGAAGGTGGGAGGGGTGCCTGTGTATGTGCTCGAGACCCTGGCGCAGGGAAATAATAGAGACCTGGAGACACGTACGCCCTGAAACCCGGATGGGACCGAGCGCAACAGCAGGAACACCCACATCCCCTTTCCAAGGACCCCTTTGCAGGCCCAGCCCAGAGGTCAGGAGCCAGGGCCAGTCCTCTGCCCCTGTGGGATGCTGCCCTGTGGAGGGTCCTGAAGGTCATCTCTGAGAGGTCGTAAGCGCGTGCTTGCTTTGGTCAGAAGGCCATGGGCTTGGACCTCACTCTGAACACAGCCTGGGAGTTGTGGTTCTCCAGGTGGCTGGCTCAGCCCAGCCTCCACTGAGGAGTAAATGCCCAAGGAGACGGGATGCTCAGCCGCCCGCCCCTTCTCTCCCTTACTTGTCTATAGTTAGAGCTCCCCTCATGCCTACGATCTCAGTTAATGCTCATGTTCCAGCATTTTCTGGAACAGAGATGAGGGCCACGATAATATTTTTGGTCTTGTCCTTTTCTTATGAGAAGGTGCATTTATACTGAGAAGGTTTGAAAGAATCCAACCCAAAGATTGAAAAATAGTGGGTTTGGGGGTATTTCTGGACTCTACCAGAGTCTCTGTGGGTGGATGAGATCCATGCTTGTTGTATGGAGTCTTTGAGAACAATTAAAACAAAATGCGCATAGTAGGTCACTTTGCCTCCCAGCTGGTTTGTCTACACCTCACACGCATTATGGCCCACACCCAGCAGCAGCCTAGACGGACAGACCCCGTCAGCTTGGCGTCTGCTTTCTGAGGGGTGACTGAGGCCAAATACTTCATTTTCAGGGTGATAGCTCGGGTTCGATGAATGATCCCCGGAAAAGCACATTGTTGGTATAGGTTCCCTGTGAAATGGTTTTTGAATGAAGCCACACTAATTCTTGAAAGATCTAGCAGTCACAAAGTCTCTCATTTTCTAGTGTGGCTGGGCATCGTTCTCCAACCCAGCAAGCAGCGGGCCGTTGCTGACCAGCTCCGTCCCCACTGCGCTGAGGTGCAGGGAGGCCTGCGGAACTTCTTCAAGGAAGACGTAGACAGGAAATTCTCTCATCTCCCGTTAGTTACGCCACCTCCTGTCTGTGCGGCTCAGAGGGGGACGTTGATTTGTGGGACGTGAAGGAATGCAGTCCAGTGACGAAGAGAACATTCAAAACACTTGCTCAGATGAGGTAAGGCAGGAACACAGAGTCGTGCGCCTCAATGTCACTGTTGGGAGAAGAGAGAGAGCTGAGGTTCGGTGCCTCTGGTGTCTACTCTACAGTCCAGAGTGTGTGTCAGTGCCTGCTTCCCCATTTCAGGGGGTTTTCCGTGAGGAGGAAAGGCCACAGTAGCCTAGAAGTTCATGGTCCAGGACCGGGAGTGTGGCGGTGTGAGGATGAGGGCCTGCGGTCGAGCAGGTGGGGCCCGTGGCCAGGGAGATGCTGAGGGAGCCCCAGGGAACTCTGCTGAGTGTCCCAGATGCCGGCAGGGCTGTCTTGAGGTGACCCTGAGCTTTGCACATCAGAACAACGGTCTCGGTGTGGACAGCTGAATTTACAAGGCCTCAGGATGTATGAACACAATTCCTCATATATAAACAAATCTTTATGGGGCCTGGAAATCCAAAGGCTTCACTTGCATTATTTTTCTCAGAAGTGTATTGGCTTTTCACCAACGCATTTAGTGGCACTCCTTAGAGTCCGATTTCGGGGGGGTGCACACATGGGGACACAGGGGCGATGGACTCATCCTCTCCTAGTCCTTGGGGGGCAGCCAGGTCCCCTGCTGACTTGGCACCCAGAAAATACTTTAGTTGTTCCAGGGGAACCAGGATGTGAAGACTGTGGGAAGTCCTGGGACACGCAGGCCCTGTGGCCGGGCCACCTTTGGCTACGGGACAGACAGAAGCGGATTCCTAGCATTTGCAAAAGGCCAAAGAGCTGGGTGTCCCACACTCACGCTCCCCATCAGAGACGGCGCTCCCTCCGTCAGGCAGAAAACGATCTCTACCCTCCACGTCTTTGCCAACAATATGTTATTTCCATCTCTCTGCCGTTCTAGAGGCTACGTCCCTCTTTGAGTTAACTGCTCTGCAGGTTGCCTTCCTTTGCTTATAAATGTCAGAAAATCTGAGTAAGTTCCATCTGCGAATCCCATTCACAGAGCTGATCTGTGCAAGGCTTATCTTCTAAAACGGATCAGTGTGACTTAGATGTGGGTGGGAGAGGCTGATAAGGAGATTCTCGCAGCTGGGGGAGCCGGGGTGCTAAGCAGCCTCGAAGCCGACGGCTCCGGGGGCAGCGCTGGGGCAGCCCGGCGGCTGGGACCCCCACACACACCGCTGCTTGCCGCCGGAGCATACGTATTCAGGAGCAGAGCCGCATAGACGATTCCACTGACATTTAAAACTCAAGCTGGGAACGAACAGTTAGATCTTGATAGAGAGTACCGAGACACAGCGGCTTAAAATACACATTCTGAGGCCAGAGATCATCAGTGTCAAGCTGCTCTGGGCCTTTCTTCGGGGTCCCCCACACGGGACGTGAGACCCTCTCCAAGCCGTTACTTCGGGCCACTCTGCAAACTCCCAGAACGGATCGTGGTCCAAGTGCAGGCGATTTGGAACACAGCCTGGGATTATTTTGTAAATGTCCCACATAGAGTTATCCATTCTTTGTCATAAGAAAAGAGGTTTTAACTAAGTTTTATATTGCTGCTATTAGATTCTAGAATGTTTGCTGTGCAAATACAGAGACTTCGTAAAAAGCAGGTAGATCACACATGTGTCTTTAAAGCTTTTTAAAATGTTACTGATTAAAGACAAGGCACTGGAGGTCATCATGAAAATCATCTGCTCGAATTACATCTATCATCCGAAAGAAGGCTTCCAAGGAAAGCATCTAAATGTGTCGGTTTGCAGTTCTAGAAACTGAAGACCAAAGTCTAGTTCTTGTTGCCCGAACTGGTGCAGCACCGCTTGAAGGTCATGGGCTGCCTGGGGCCAGGACGCTGTCCCCTGACCCCTGCGAGGACCCCCTTATGACCTCCCTCTCCTCGTTCATTCCTCTTTGTCGTTACCTTTCTTGGGCTCACCTGAAGATCCATCAGATGAGGGCCCCGAATGAGCCAGGTGCTCCGTCCCCCTCAGGGCTGAGTGCAGGCTGAGGTGGCAGTGGGCGAGGGGGCAGCTGAGGGCAGCGGGCAGGCAGGCCCGGCCAGGAGGGGCTCGGAGGGGCCAGGAGGGGCTCGGAGCCTTGCAGAGAGGCATCTGCTTTCTGAGCATTTGAGGTATAAAAGTTCTTGTTGGGGGAAGATTCAGAGAGACGAGGGCACAGAAATATTTGAGCTCAACATACAGAAAAGATGAAGGGCGACTCTCTTCTCTTTATGTCGCTGGTTTGGAGAAGCTCCGCTGGAGAGGGGGGCTGGGAGGCAAGATCTGTGGCATCTGGGGTCATGACCCCACACAGGTGACCAACAGAAGCCAAAGGAAGAGACAGGGATGAGAAGCAGCCCCCGGGCTGGAGGGACGAGGGAGGAGTCTGGGGCCATGCTGGGTGACCACAGGCAGAACTCCGATGCTCCTGGGTCTCCATGTTCACACATCCAGAGGACGGTAGACCCTTCATGTCATCGAAGATTCTGTTAGGTCTGAGAATTCACAATGTTCTTTAAAAAGCAGACAGAACTGCTATATCTAAGACTTTTAAAATTTTAATAAAATAAATTATGGAAATGAATTGATCTGTTTTAATTTAATTGTTAATTAAATTGTTTTCAGTGCTGTATTTTATCTTATTTATTTATTTGACAGAAAGAGAGATCACAAATAGGCAGAGAGGCAGGCAGAGAAAGAGGGGGAAGCAGACTCCCTGCTGAGCAGAGAGCCCAATGTAGGACTCTATCCTAGGACCCTGAGATCCTGATCTGAGCTGAAGGCAGAGGCGTAACCCTCTGAGCCACCCAGGTGCCCCAATGTTGTATTTTTTAAATAAAGACATTACAGACAAAGGGCTGGTATCCAAGATCTATAAAGAACTACTCAAACTCAACACCCAAAAAGAAGATGAACACATCAAAAATGGGCAAGAGACATGAAGAGGCACTTCTCTGTAGAAGATATACAAATGGCTAACAGACGCATGAAAAAATGTTCAGCGTCATTAGCTATCAGGGAAATTCGATTCAAAACCACCCTGAGATACCACCTTACACCAGTCAGAATGGCCAAAATTAACAAGACAGAAAACAACAAGTGTTGGAGAGGCTGCGGGGAAAGGGGAACCCTCTTACACTGTTGGTGGGAAGTCAAGTTGGTGCAGCCGCTTTGGAAAACAGTGTGGAGATTCCTTAAAAAATTAAAAATAGAGATACCCTATGACCCTGTAATTGCACTACTGGGCATTTACCCCAAAGATACGGATATAGTGAAAAGAAGGGCCATATGCACCCCAATGTTCATTGCAGCAATGGCCACAATCGCCAAACTGTGGAAAGAGCCAAGGTGCCCATCAACACATGAATGGATAAAGAAGATGTGGTCCATATACACAATGGAATACTACGCCTCCATCAGAAAGGATGAATATCCAACTTTTGTAGCAACATGGACGGGATTGGAAGAGATTATGTTGAGTGAAATAAGCCAAGTAGAGAAAGTCAAGTATCACATGGTTTCACTTACTTGTGGTGCATGAGGGGCAAACTGGAGGACAGTGGGAGAAGGAAAGTAAATGGGAAGTAGCGTAATCCAGGGAGGGAGACGAAACATGAGAGACTGTGGACTCAGAAACAACCTGAGGGACTTGGAGGGAGGGGGTGGGGGATGGGAGAGCCTGGTGGTGGGTACTGGGGGCACCTAAAGCGTGGAGCACTGGGTGTGCGGAATGGGGAATGAATCTTGGAACACTGGAAAAATAAATTTTTAGTAACAATAAAAAAAATTAAAAAAAATAAATAAATACAATGAAAAAATAAATAAATAAGGATTTTTTAAAGAGCATTTCTAGGTTCACAGTGCAGTTGAGAGGAAGGCAGAGATGTCTCACGCGCCCCCCTGCCCCCCCACACCGGGTCTCCCACTTTCAACACCCCCCTCCGAGTGGGCCCCTTGTCACAGTCAGTGGACCTTCCTCCATGCACCCTAAACATCCCAGACCTCATGATTTATTTTGTGCGTCCTGTGGGTTTGGACGAACATCTCATGACATGCATTCACCATTATAGCACCCGGAGTAGTTCCACTGCCCTAGAAGTGCTCTGGGACCCAACTACTTACTCAGTTTTTAGCCAACCTCTTTTGAGGACTTCCTACTGGCCAGAGAGTGTGCTGGGCATGGGGTGTGACCACAATTCACAACATTCCCTGGTTTTCTGCTGCTGGAGACGAGTGTGCAAATGGCGCAATGCTTTTTAGCATCGCAGGTGCTGCAGTGAAATTCTGTAAAAGGCACCACGATGATTTTTTATGTTCTTTTCCTTCATGATTCTAGGTCCTCCAAACAACGTTCCCCAAGAAATCTTTCTTGCCATGGGCAGCAAGAGGTTGATGGATAACATCAAAGTTTAAAGAACAGTAACAGACGCGGCGAGGAAATACTCTCGTTCAGTGTAACCAGTGATTTCCCCTTCAAATTTCTGGTTGCTTTCTTATCTTCCTAGGTCTCTCGGTACAAGCTAAAATACCCGAGGTAATGTCTCCATATTTATCAGATATGTAAGCTCCTTGCAGGCATGTTGCTGAAGTTCCCCTTCTTTGGACAGGCCGTATTTAAATACTGTCTGAACGTGTGAGCCCCCGTGAATTCTGTTCTCTGTATATGCGTAAGGCCCAACCAAAGTGGGCTTTTGTTTTTAAAGCTTGTTATATTTGTACGTTTAATTTAACATTAGTGGGACATCTGCCAAGCTAATATAGACACTTCTCTATGCACTGGAAAACCCAATTAGGACTTGTTCTGAGTTTGATTATCAGTCGGAAACATGCACACAGGAATATTCATTACGGAGCTGCTGGGAGCTGAGATAAAGCAGCAGATGGCCAAGTTACAGAGCGCTGTCCCTCTCCCCCAGCACAGTTTCCCACTTGCTCCAGAAAAGACAGGTGACCAAATGCCCTCAGGGGAACGTAATATCCACGGGAGGGACAGCACTCCTCCCTTAAGGATGCACGGAGCGTCTCCCGCCAGGGTCACGGACTCAGAGGGGAGCAGCAGGGGCGGCAGCCCGCTCCGGCTGCGTTGGATTACAACCGCCCTGGGAGTGTGCTTTCAACTTCCATCAGGGAATTTTGCAGACTGTGTATAGGGTACCTGGAGGCAGGTGTAGCGGTGGGGGTGTCGCCTAAATGCTTACTCCGTGAGGCACCTCCATGTGGCCTCTTCCACCTTCTGAACACGGGGTTGCCATTGTCACCCCGCACTTCTCCTGGTACTGGTCCTTAAGTGTGGATTTGATGTGATCCGTGAGGTTGTCCCGGCCATTCAAGAGTTGGAGAGACTCAGAACAGAACCCAAAGCTCCCTGATAGGGATGAGGAGCAGGAAGATGCAGAGGGCTTGAAGGATCATGGCACTGCCAGGATGGGGCTCAGGACAGAGTGCACGGAGGGGCGTTGGGCAGCCACGACCAGCATGAGGACTGAGGGGGCGTGCAGCAGAGGGAGGCTGAGTAAGGAGGGCAGCAGGTGCACTCGGTTTTCTTTCTTGAGACTGCTGTTCAGTCTAGGTTTTGAGGTTTCCCAGAGTACTTCTCTACAATGAGATTATTTTGTATCAATGAATAGAATTTTGTGAACGCAACCAACTAAATTAATAGCGGCATCCAAAATGGTAGATGGGCAACTTTGTCTACCTCCATGAAGTTTGGGCTTATGAAGTGGCCTGAGCATTCCTTTCAGAGCTTCTTAATTGCTTCATGCTCCCAGTCCAGTTGAGGCTAACTGCACACCTGACGCTCTAGTACCAGCTGTCTCCCGGCGGCCAGAGGCGGCCAAGGGCCCAAGCCGTCTCTGAGTTGTCAGCTACACAGTTTATTTGAAAAGCATTTGACTAACTTATCTCCTAACGGCTTCAGTATGCTTACTATTTCAAACATTAAATCTATTATTTTTTTTAATTTTTATTTTTATTTTTTTTTAGATTTTATTTATTTGACAGAGAGAAACACAGCGAGAGAGGGAACACAAGCAGGGGGAGTGAGAGAGGGAGAAGCAGGCTTCCCACCGAGCAGGGAGCCCGATGTGGGGCTCGATCCCAGGTCTCCGGGATCATGACCCGAGCCGAAGGCAGTCGCTCAACCAACCGAGCCACCGAGGCGCCCCATAAATCTATTATTTTAAAAATGAAAGAAAGGGAAAAGTAATGTTCATATCGGCTGTTCCATGAAACATTGGTCATTTCCTGCATTAACTAAGGAACCAAATCAAAGAACACAACCTTCAAGGCAGCACAATGTGTGAAAATGATTAACCTTATTTGGAATAAAAGTTTTAAAAAAGGAGGCAGAATTTGTATTCTATAAAGTAGGTAGGCTGTGTTCTATCTCTCTGTAACACTCCGCAAATGGTGAATAGAAACCATGGATGACTCATAAGACCAGAGACCTCAAGATACTTGAAGTATCTTCATAGGATTTGAGGTATTTGGTGATAATTCAAGTGCTGACCACTCTGCCGGCATGCCCAGTAATGGTGAACACTTGACTCCGGACGAGTAACGAAATTTTGATAGAAACCAGAAGACATTTGGGGATGATGCTGAGCTCTGTTGGTGTCACAGCAGTGAGTGCTCTGCCTCACAGGGACTAGCCTTACAGGTCCTTCTGGAAAGGCTGAGAAGATGACTTTTTTTTTTTTCCCCCAGGAGGAAGCACTGGGCTACAGGGCTTCTGGAGGAAAATCTCCTCCTCCCCCATCACAGTCCGGAGCATGCTTTTTGAAGGAATGGGGGCTTTGTCCCATCATACCCGCATGTATCTGTCCCACTGAAGTCCCAGAGAAAAAGGCCAAGTAACATGAAATTTCTAAAGGGAAGGTAGAATTTCCTGGCATCGATCAGGGGTGAGCATGAAAATTCTTTACCAAAAACAACAATTTGAAATTGACCTTAGAGAGACAGGAAGCGTTCTCTCATCCTGGTCCCTGATTAAGCATTTCGGGAGTGTCTAGGTGTTCTGCAGGGTCCTCCTGTGGGGACATGTGGCCTTTACTCCAAAGATTAGGTGGACAATTATAGAAGAAATCTCTTTCCCTGAATTGCAGGGCGATCCAAGCTAAAACTGAATAAACCATGCACATTTTTATAAGTGTTAACGTAATTCTGTGTTGCTTTTGTTTTGTTTTGTTTTGTTGTTTTAAAGATTTTATTTATTTGACAGCGAGAAACACAGCCAGAGAGGGAGCACAAGCAGGGGGAGTGAGAGAGGGGAAGCAGGCTTCCCGCCGGGCAGGGAGCCTGATGTGGGGCTCAATCCCGGGTCTCCAGGATCATGACTTGAGCCGAAGGCAGTCGCTTAACCAACTGAGCCACCCAGGTGCCCCTGTGTTGCTTTTGTTAACTGCTATAATTTTGTTCTCTCCAAACCTGTTGTAAAATCTCAGTACTCCAGCCCAGGATGCCTGGGCATGAAGAGAAAAAAGTATGAGCTCCTGCCGGTCTAGGACAATGGCTCCAGCATGGGGAAGAGGGGACACAGACAGGCCTGAAGTCATTGCTTTCTTGTCGCATAAGGATGAGGGACGCTACCAGCATCTAGGAGACAGAGGACGGGGACACCACTAAACATTTTACACTGCACGGGACAGTCCCTCACAACAAAGAAGGACCAGCCCGACTTGTCAACAGCACCACGGTTGAGAAGCTGTGGTCTAGGGTCCTAAATGGGAGGCAGTGTTTGCTGAAGTAGGTCAGTTTTTGTTAACAACAGAAATCAGTTAGGAAGCACCAATGAAGAAAGTGAATTTCAAGACATAAGAATGCCAACTTCTGTTGTGTGAATATCGTTCCCCAAAGGTTTTGGCTTCAAACCCTGGGTGTTTGCTTTGTTTTTGTTTTTGTTTTTGTTTTTAGAAGGTGATCAATTTCTTAAAAACCAGGCTGGACCTACAGGCATCTTGAGCCTGACTAGTTGTAGGCACTGGACCAGCTTTCAGAGTTGATTCCAGGTCTTTGGACAGGTGGAAACTTGATTTATACACTTACTTTTATTGAGATCCAGCATTGCTCTGTGCCAAGGTCTATGCTAAGCACTCCACACACAATCTGATGTAAACTGCCCAGCAAGCCTTCTAAATAAGGAGGAATTTGATTTATATGATGAGGAAGAAGCAAAGGCTCAGATTAAGGAATTTTTCCAGAATCTTAAGTTAGTTACTCCACTCTCTTCCAATCTTACCAGAACCCCACTGTCACCCTTGTCATTGGCTCCAGTTGTGAGCCACACAGAATGTGTACCACTCCTGCACCTTCTGCATGTGGAGGACAGCTCTGAGGCTCACCTCAAGGCTGGGCACGCCTAGTGAACATTAGGAGCATCGTCTCCTAACCCACGGCAAGAGGGTCAATTCTTTACCCGGTTCAAACTTCCTCCTCCTGAAACTCCCCCGAGCATGACTGTCCCCTAAGGGGAGGCAGCCCTATTCCACTTGTGGTCAGAGTGGGGAGGCCGGCAGAAAGCCATGTCCTTCGATGAGCAAAGATTGTATCTCTTTTACCAGAGTGACTCCAGAAGCCTGGGCTATAAGGGACTCCTAGTCTGTAATTATCTCTAAACACCTAAAGTGTTAAAGACTGAGGGCATCACACACACACACACAGCATAAAAAATAAAAATAAAAGCTGTATGCACTTGTAAATAGATGTATATTTGATGTGTTTTATCTCTAAAATAGTATTTATTTTAAACATTAGATACAGATATACTTAAAGATGTAGTTGGTATAGATGCAGAGATACCTATAAACAACCTAGATCCAAACTGACTTTGGCAGGAAGAGCAGCCTGGATAAAAACACAGCGAACCTCTGGGGGAATTCTGCTTCTTCTCTATTTGGCATGAGATTGACAAGTCGAAGTTACATGGATCTTTAAACAGGTACCTGTGTTTGCTACTTACTTCCTTATTATTTAAAAATTGCATTCGGGCTTAGCCTCCTATTCTCATTCCAACCTCTTTAATTATACTCTCTGCTCACCAATCATCGGTCCTTTTACAAGGAAAACATCCGTAATTACAAACCTCCTACTACGAGCCTCTTGAGCTGAATCCCAGAAGCCGAATATGCAGTATTTTCATCACAGTCGTGATATTTTACATTTTCTCTTATTTCTTCTTTGACCCATGAATTATTAAGAAATGTGTTCTTCAGTTTGTAATATGTTTTTCAGAGTTTGCGTTCTACTTTGGATTTTTAATTAAATTACTTCTCTGAGGTGATCTATTCATGTGGTATTGATGTGCCGATCTTAAATGTTCCTGTTGGCTAGTATTTTTTTTTTTTTAAGATTTTATTTATTTGACAGAGAGAAACACAGCGAGAGAGGGAACACAGCAGGGGGAGTGAGAGAGGGAGAAGCAGGCTTCCCGCCGAGCAGGGAGCCCGATGCGGGACTCGATCCCGGGTCTCCGGGATCATGACCTGAGCCGAAGGCAGCCGCTCAACCAACTGAGCCACCCAGGCGCCCCATCTGTTGGCTAGTATTTTAACTCCATTCTGTTAATCCATAAAGTCACTATTATTATTTTAAACATTTTAAAGTCAGTGTCTGTTCACACTCACCCACGTTTACCAGCTTTCTTGCTCACGTTTTCTTCTGACACCACCGTCTCCCCTGTAGGATCAATTTTTATTCCTCTTGATGTATATTCTCTTAATGTTGCCTAGTGAGAGTTTGTAGCGAATCCTTTTAGAGATCTAAATTTTAGGGTGTGGATTTCATAGATACACAAAGTGTGTGTATGTGTATATGTATGCGTCCTCTCAGGATGCTTCCACCTTATTAGTTCTGCGCCCATGCCCTGGGCCATCGGGTCACCTTTCTGGACATCGGGAGGTGCAGTGGACCCCCGACCCTCCAGGCCTTCACAGGGCCAAGAGAGAGCCATTCAAGGGTGCTGTGAGAGCCATGGGACGGTTTTCCGAGTCAGAAGAAAAGACACCAACCACGACAGCGCCTGGAAAGAGAGGCCGGAGCTGAGCACCAACCCAGATGTGGGGAAATGAAGAGGGTGTGGGGGCGTGTGCTCCACGGTGGGGGGCCGGGTCCTCGGGAGGGGAGCCGTCTGCAGGGAGGCGGGGGCGTCCCGCGGCCACAGCCTCTGCTGACCATGCTGAGACATGTTCCATCAGCGCCCCTGCCTGACGGCCCCCTAGGAGAGCGGAATGGTGACAGCTCACCTGCGAACTCGTGGGGCAGACCCCGTGGCGTGGAGCTTGTCCAGCGGGCGCTGCACGCTCAGCACGTGCGTGGTCCGCATCCACCTGCCTCGCTCCTCGTCGGAGGAAATAGTCTTGCCAGGCTTTTCACAGTGTTTTCCAGCAGTGGTTCTCAAAACTACCTTGGGATTTTGATGCTCAGCCCAGAGATTCTGTTTTTTTTATTTTTGGTCCGGGGTGTGGCCTGGACCACTGTTTTTGTTCGCTTGCTTATCCGGGAGACCCTAATAGCGTCAGTGTTAAGAACGGCGGCTTATAGCCTCCGAGGCTTCCACCAGCTTTTCTCCACAGTGTCCTAGAAAGAATTCAGCCGCACAGAAAATGATTTGATTGATTACCTGCTCTATTGTTCCAAAGCTGGAGTGGAGGTAGTAACATTCTAGTGCATGGGAGATGAATCAGTTCATTACCACAGATGATACCTGGGGCATTAGGGTTGAGTTCTCCAATGAAGAAGGGGTGATGTGTATAATGTTTGAAAGCCATATTCAACATCTAGCGAGCTAATGGATTCTCTCCAGGAGGAAGCAAAGCCCTTAGTGGTTGCCTCTGCCAGGTCCTGGGTGGGAATATTCCCACACAGATCTCATCCCTCCAATTGTTGAAGAACTGGCTTGCAAAATTCCTGAAATGTTAAAAAATCACTTCCATGTCTTGGTTAACAAATTGGTAGGACCTGTCTATGGGACACCCTTCATTCCTTGAGAAATTGGTCTATTTAGTGTTGAGGCTGTTTTGCAGACCGATGGTGGTGGTTGTTCTTGGATTCCATCAGAACAACAACTGTAAGTCTCCTACCAATGTGTCCTGGAAGACAGGAGCTGGATTCACACTCAAGCCCTCTCCTGGGAGTGCCTTGCTCTTTCCTTTAAGCTTCTTTGTTCTAATCTGTTTTTATATTGGGATTGTACTCAATATTTTCCTTAAAGTGTTTTTTCCTTTTTTTTTTTTTTACCAAATAATACGGTGATTTTTTTCCTTGTTAGATTATCTTCTTCTAGAATGTACCATACAAAGAGCATCCCACAACCGACAAAGGCGACCTCCTAGGACGAAATGGGAAAATAGGCATTTGGAAAATGTGGGGGACTTGTGGATCCTGCAGTGAGCTGGGGACAGATCCAAGAGGAGTGCTTCTGCCCATCTCATTCTGAAATGGTCGGGTTTATTTAAACATTTATTGGAGTTGGGCATGGTTCTAGATGCTATTGCCTAAAAATGGATAATATCAAAATTTTAACTTAATTTTACTTACATCCTAATCAAACAGAGAACTATATGAATAACTCACTTTAACACGTTATATTTAGCACCAAAAAAGGGTATATGTTGTTTCCTAGGGAAGGACACAATTCATGGAGGTAAGGGCTGAAGGAACACAGAGAAATCCTCCCGGAAGTCAGGACCCATCGCCGAGAGCCCATGACTGAGTCATGGGACATATGTGGTGGCTGGGAGAGGGGAGAGGAAAGGCTGTTCCTGGCCAAGGAGTCAAGACTGTTGTTGAGTAAACTTTTATAAAAATAAATTATTTTAAATTTAAATTGAATCCATTTTCCAAGTTAAAAAAAATGTTTTCTCTCTCCCTCTCTTTTAAAATATCACTTTACATTTGCTTGGATATTTTTCTTTGGTTATTCTAGTGGAAGATGAATGACAGGGAAAAAAATTGATCTGTGTGACCAGGCTTCGATAAATGTTACTGCAGAATACAATTGGAGTGACAAGAAACCATTAGAAATGAAGGAAGCACACATGAGAAACTCTTCTAAAAATGATAATAACAATTAAAAACTCTTCACTGTACAATCATTTTGGAGAAAAGTTTGGTGATTTCTTGTAAAACTAACCATCCTCTTGCCATATGAGCCAGTCGTCATGTTCTTTGGTATTTACTCAAAGGAGGTAAAACTTAGGTCCACACATACACACTGCATGTACTGAAGTTACTAAAGTCAACTAACAATACTAAGGAAACTCTTTGGGAAGTTTGAGGGAAAAAAAAACAAAATAAGCTGTGACAATTGCCCAACTGATATATTTTACTGAAACCTTTCGTGATATTTAATTTCTATGTCAAAAAATAAATGACATATAAATCAAAGCATTGAAGAAGGGGAGAACATTTGTGTATATAAGTTATTCCCTCCTATCTCCTTTAAGATGAAATGTTAATTACATCCTACATTTAAAATTGAGCAGCGGTATCTGCGTTTCTCATCAATGATTTTGTCATCACAACCTGCTTTGACAAGAAGTTTATGTAAGTGCCATTTAGATATTATCTTTTCCATAGTACTTCGATGTCACTACCTTGCCCACTTCATTTTTATTAATACTGACGTATTTTTTATGGCAGAGTATCAAATCTCAAAACCTTTATTGTTTATCATAACAAACATTCCGTGTCTACTTAAGGCTCTGGAGATCTGCAGAACGTCTTCTGGTCTTACCTGGGATGAGCTGGTCTTGGTTCTAGGCTCTGGATCGGGTTCAGATCTGCTGGACATCGCTATGGTTTCCTTGGTCCAGCTTCCAGAAGGGGTGGTTTCCTTTTAGGGCTACTTTCCTAACAACAGGTGCATGGTTGAAGCTTCTATTCAAAGCCATCTGCTACCACTGCTTAAGTCACAGCCCAACATCAAGGTGAGGGAAACATGTTCTCCAGAGGCTGGAAAATCAAGTTCACATAGCAGAGAGAGGGAGTGATGACCTCAGAGCACTAATCCAATTGACCAAAAAAATAGAATCTCTGAAAATGTTCCTGGACAGTTCCTTGCTCCTGCTACAAACGCACTTCCACAGAACTGCATTCATTATTCCGTCTTTGACGCAGTCTCTGATTCTCATGTATTTATTGCTACAAAATCTTCTGTATGTCATTGTTCATTACACGTCTGCTAAAAAGTCGTCAGGGTTATAAGGCAAGTTTTCCAAGGGCAGAGACCTAGTTCACTGCATTTATTCCCTCTGCTCTGATTTCCTCTGAGGTCAAACCAACTCCAGCACCACTGGCCACAAAGGTGTGGCGCCACCGTCCTTTCTGATCCCACCAGTTTGGACCACGCTTGTCATTAATCTCATTCAAATGTCTTAACTGGCTTTTCTCACTCATCTGTTCATTGTCCTTCACTCCATCCACTGAAGTCTGACTTTCTCTCTGCTCTCAGATGCCTTGCTGAGCCTGTACTCATCAGGCCACCGATGGTTTTCTACTCTCCACTGCAGGCTGTGCTTCTCAGTCTTTATGCCGTGAAACAGCTAAGATTTAGCTGATATATCGTGCATCCTCTCATTTTTGAAATGCTCTGCTACTTCTTGTAGAAAGCCACATTCTCCTGGTCCCTGCTGTAGGACGCCAGTCTCGTATGCCACCTCCTTTGCTGGCCCTCCCACCTCCAGAATTCATTCTGAGAGTGCACGTCCATCAGAGCCCTGGAGTAGAGCCCACTCATCTGCATGGACCCTGTGTCTTGGTGATCAGAGGTGCCATCCTGCTTTCCTGGCTGCTGTTCTCTAACACGGACCTCCTTGGCTACGATTTTTCGTCGGGTTGCATCCCACGAGGCGTGGCAGACTGAGTTCCTTCCAGGCATTGCAGGGTTCGTCCCAAAGTAAATGTCATCATCTTTCTACATACACTTCTTTCTTTCCTTTAGTCTTTATCCTGGCCATTTCTATGGTCTCAAACAACCTTGGGTCGTCCCCACTGGCTCGGAGCTGTCCCTAAGTCCATGCGTTCCATCAATCACCAAGTCTCAAGGGCTTTGTCTCCCCAACACTTTTTTTTTTTCCCAAATCCTTTTCTCTGTCTTGTACCTAGTGCCCTACTAATAAGATCTACCTTGTGTTGCTCACTTTCTAGAAGCCAATCTCTATGGTAGCACTTTGCTTTTCATGCCCTGTTTGTCTTCTGAGGCAAGTATTATTCTCTCTGTGCTATGGATGAGAAGACGGTCTCAGAGATTTGGAAGATGAGAAAAATCAGTAGAAATTATATACCTTCTTTAGGGGCTGTGGCTCATCAAGCTGACTGAACTCCAAGTCTAAGTGGGCTTTTAGTTCATCTCTACACTTCTTGTGGTCGTATAGATAAGTAGTTTGCGGTCGGTTTGAATATAGTGTTTCATCCCCAATCTCTTGCTCCCGTGAAGTTGATAGAGGAGATATCTGCTAATTGCTCACTACGTCTGGTCCTAGAGGCAGGAATGTGAGAAAGAGGCTGTTCTGCCTTCAGCTGCTCACACATTCCCCACCAGGGACAAATAAAGACAAAGTTAGAAGCCAAAAATGTGTGTAATAAATAATCTATCAATTTTGTTATTCTAGAAATTTGGTGACAAAATGACTTGTGTGTTGAGATCCTTGAAATACAACATTTGGGGGCATTAATACAAGTTATCCAGATGATTTAGGTGAGGGACCATGTTGACTGGAGACGATTCGGTATCCATTGATGGTCTTCCTACCTCCATTATCAGGACTACTTGCATTTGTCACTTTAGACTTAGTGAATATGTCCCATATATGACTTACATTGAAAAGAAAAATCCAGTAAGGCTCAGAACTGAAGTCAGACAGCTCAGGATGAGAGGAATTTTGCCAACCTGTCATCCTCTCAACAACACCCCGATCAATGCACTCTAAGAAAATTCATGTTTCCTCTCCCCCGCCTGTGAGATGTGGCCATATAGACTCTGGTTTTAAGCAGTAATCAGCAATAATGTATTGCTTGTTCCTTAACGTCAGTATTGGTGATTTACTGATTAATTATGTGACTGCTGTGTAGTGCTTAAAATAATCCAAATGCATGAAGTGAATTAGTTGATCAGGAGGAAATTCTGTCATGCAAATTCATGCAATATAGACCCTCACTGTCACACTCATTGCTGACAACATAAGTGGGTCACCAGAGTGGCTGGCCCCTGTTAATTTATTTTCTCAGACACATCATACATATGCATGATATCCTGCTGTTCGTCTACCACCTCGAAGAAGCCCCATCTTCAGAATCACAATTAACAGAAAATATGCGCATTTAGTCAATGAGGGAGAGGAGACTAGTAGAGTTGTGAATCTGATTTTACTTTATGTGTTTTTTCCCCCCCGGGGACTTTACTACGGGTTGGAGGCAACAGCTCCTTGTCCTTATGGTCTTAAATTGTTCGTTCATGGACAATGAGGTTCAAGACTCCCAGGGAAAAAAGTATTTATGAAAGAAAATATTCATTCATTTTAAGTTTCTGCAGTTTGCTAAACTGCTACACGATCTCCTCAAATTGACATTAAATGCACGCCGACTGTGCAGCTAAAGAAATTGAACTAAGCGCCCAGGCACAACCCAGTGTGTGAGCGGCCACCCATCATCCTTCCAGCTAATGGGTGGTGACAGGATCCCGACCTCACTGCCACTCTCAGACAAGCCAGGGTGAGGGCTTCCGTCAGAGACTGTGTGTTCACTTGGGCATTTCCTTCTCTCGGAATACAATGTTTCAGTAGCAAAAAGATAGAAGATGGGGTAATCCCTTCCTTTAGCAGAGACGTACCTTGCCCATCTAGATGGCCACCACAGGGAGACAAAGACGGAGGAAAAGAGACGCATTCTGGATAACATTCATTCTTACCAAAGGTCGTATTCATCAAACATGTTTTGGGGGGTTTTGTTTTTATTTTTGTTTTTGTTTTTTGTTTTTTTCTTTTTTTTTTTTTTTTTGTTTTTTTCAAGAGTGAGGCATTTCCTGGACGGACACTTGTTGCTTCACGGTAACATTGTAATCTTCATTGTTTTTAACTTCCCGTCAAACTCTCTGAAACAACATCTCCATCTGTGAATGAAAAAATGGGCTTAAAAAATGGAATTTGTTCATGATTTCTGAGTAAAGAACTAGGGTAAGAGGAAGAACACAGTCATGCTATCTTCCTTCTAAAAAGACATGGAATATTAAAGGGTGTAAAGTATATCACAAGTTTCCCCAAAGCCTTCGTGTACCCTTTTAGACATGTACAAAGCAAAGGATTAATTCCACTCCTAGTATCTGAGTCAGGGCCTCACTGATTAATTTAATATTCTGATTGGACAAGCAATGGGGCTTTAATGGCTGTTAACTTTCTGGCAAGTAGCTCTGGGAAGGCGGTAATGAGATTAACATTCAGAGGACACATTTGCTTTCTTGCTGTATTTAATTACAACTTTGACACCAAATAGTGTTCGCTCTGAATTCTCTGGATAGGACACTGTTATCCGCATGTGTGTCACGTGATGGGGCCTGCTTTGGAAAAACTGTGGAAAATGCCGTCTTTACAACTGTCCTCTGCAAGGTCAGGGGACGGTCGTGAAGAAGGTCAGGAGGAGAAGTTTGAAATTAAATTTAGATTCCTACATCCACTCCTTGGTGGGATATGGATATAGTCCTTAATCCTTACCCATACTTTATTTACAAAAATTTGTACAGTCATCATGCCATTTGATTATTCTGCGGAACTCTTTGAAGTAAGTTGCCTCATGGCTCTTTTATAGCCGAGCACAGCTGCAGATCCTGGGCTGAGGTCATGTGTATTTTGTTCAGAAATCCTGTGCTGGCTCAGGTCGCACTGCATTGCATCCTGGAGTCTGGCAGTATACACAGGGTGTGACTTTAGAAGCCTGGCGTCAAGGGCATTTGGGGGCTCAGTCAGCTAAGCATCTGCCTTCAGCTCAGGTCATGATCTCAGGGGTCCTGGGATCGAGCTCTGCATCAGGCTCCTTGCTCAGCAGGGAGCCTGCTTCTCTCTGCCCACCGCTCCCCCTGCGTGTTACATGTCTGGTCCTATATTTGGCACAAAATAGCTTAGGGGATGGAGACCACAGCATACCCTGTCTCACCAATATCAGTGTAAGAACCCTCAAAGCCTTTTTTCAAAATAAATAATCTATAACCTACGTATTCTCGTCTCTATTTTTTTTTGTATTTTTGAGTTAATAAACAACTATATACAAGTAGGAAGTTATAATCATTCTTCAACTTTTTATTTTATTTTATCAATTTTTTTAATTTAAATTCTAGTATAGTTAACATACAGTTCTATATGTTCCAAGTGTTCATGTAACGATTCAACAATTCTATAATTACTCAGTACTCATCATGATAATAGTACCCTTAATCTCCTTTATCTATTTCTTCAACTGCCATCCCCTCTGCCCGCAACCACCTCCCCTCTGGTAACCATCAGTGTTAGCTGAAGGTCTGTTTCTTTGTTTGTGTGTTTCTCTCTTTTCCCTTTGTTCATTTCTTTTATTTCTGAATTCCTCATATGAATGAAATCATATGGTATTTGTCTTTCTCTGACTTATTTTGCTTAACATTATACTTCCTAGCTCTATCCATGTTGCTACAAATGGCAATCTTTCATTCTATCTATGACTAATATTCAGTAGGCTATAAGCACCACATCTTCTTTTATCCATTCATCTCTGGATGGACACTTGGGCTATTTCCAGAGTTGAGCTTTTGTAAATAATGCTGCATGTATCTTTTCAATTTAGTATTTTTGTGTTCTTTCAGTAAAGACCCAATAGTGCGATTCCTGGGCCCTAGGGCACTTCCATTTTTCACTTGTTAAGCACCCTCCAGGTTGACTAGCACAGTGGCTGTTTTGGTTTGCTTTCCCACCAGCAGTGCTCAAGCACCCTGCTCTCTTCATGTTTTCACCAACACTTGTTGTTTCTTGTGCATTCTTTACCTTTTTAAATTCCTTCACACTGCCTTATGAACGTGATAACATTTAGTGTTTGGTTAATAAGTTATTTGAATGGCAGCTGTATGTTCCAATGACTAAGTCTCAACAAAACATAATGGACTGTACATACAACCTCATCACTACTCTGAGTGCAAATCTTTCCATCCATCCATCCATCCATCTGTCCGTCCATCCATCCATCCATCCATCCATCCATTTATCCATCCATCCATCATCCATCCATCTGTCCGTCCATCCATTCATCCATCCGTCCGTCCGTCCGTCCATCCATCCATCCATTTATCCATCCATCCATCATCCATCTGTCCGTCCATCCGTCCGTCCATCCATCCATCCATCTGTCCATCCATCCTTCAACAGTACTTACTGATTTTATTATGTAGCAGTTACTGAGACAACAAAACTGGAAATATGTAGCCCCTCCTTCAAGATACTGAGAGTCTAAATGTGTGGCCCGTGGATATCTTCTCTTTGTTTTTGCTTTTGTTTTTGTTTATAAAAGTCAGGGTGATAAGTAAAGATTAATCATTTCTAGAAACACTGGAATATAATTTATTCACTCAGTAACTAGTCCTTTTGACAGAAGAATTTATTAGCTATCAGGCTTGAAATGGGTGAGGAAATTTATTAAATAAAATGTCAAGCATATTGGACAATACTAGGTTATTTCATTGGCTCTGTTTCTTCTTCACATAAAAGTACTTTTATATATTGGTGTTTGAACTGAGAGAAGAGCTGATTAAAACAATCACAGGATTGTGAGTCCTTTCAGAAGTATCTGGTGGGTGTTTCTTCAGGCATTTGATGTGCTGCGTGTTGATACAGTTGGCATCTCTTCCACAGTTAGAGTTTTCAATGCTGTTCTGGAGGTGAGATCTACCCTTGGCCACCTCCATCGCTGCCATGTTGCCATGCCGACCACATGAAGGACAGCCAGGCTCTGGGGCGGTATAACGTGTCCGCTCACTGCCTTGTCTGGCGGCCTGTTCAGGACACTCACAGTGGACAGCGGTTCCTCAGGCAAGACTCCGGCGCCGGTCCTGTCCCAGCCTCTGACTGACTCCCGCCAGCACGGTGTGTGGCCATTGACGCTCGCCTGGGTTCAGGTATTATTACTTTAGATAATTACTAAGTAGAGTTCCCAGATTGGTATTTCAGAGACAAAGCAATTATCAAAGAATAATTAAATCACAGCATGAGTGAAACAACTTACATTTCGCTAAGTAGTTTACTTTAGGCATTTTGACTAATTCCAGCTATCTCTGTCGACACAAGTGTCCAGATCTCATATGTTCCTGTCGTGCTCCTGATCTGGCCGCTGGTGGCTGGCTCTCTTCCTTCACACACGTGTGTGCACATGCACACACAAACACACACACATCCGTGCACACACACACACCTGTGCACACACACACATCCGCACACACACACATCCGTGCACACACACATCCGTGCACACGCACACACACACCTGTGCACACACACACCCATGCACACACACACATATCCGTGTGCACACACACATCTGTGCACACGCACACACACACATCCGTGCACACACATATCCGCACACACACATCCATGCACACGCACACACACATCCGTGCACATGCACACACACACACATCCGTGCACACACACACGTTGAATTCTCCGTGCACAGTACTACCAGCAAGCTGGCTCAGCCTCTTCTTTCAACCGCTGTTCTTATCAGATTCCGTTCCCTCATTTCTCTTTTGTTGCTCTGGTGTCCATGCGCCCGGCTCATGAGCTCTCTGCAATCATTTTCTCAGGGGCTCTTTTTCTTCTGACGGTGATCTCGGAGTTTCCGCTTAATCTGAGTAACCCTAGTCACAAACTGAAAGATCTCACCGACCGTATCTTCCTTCTATCATGCCGACTGCTCTGCGGCTCTCCCAGCCTTCGCGGGAGTCTGATGGGCCAGCTCCCGGGGCCGGTCTGCTCTGACTGCTTGGGCTTCCTCACGACAAGGCAGGAGAGGCAAACATGTCAAAGAAAAGGCAGGTGGGTCTCATGCAGGAGCGTCCCAGTCGGATCCTGCTTTCCGACTCAAAAATGTTCCCGGCAAGTTCTTCCCTGCCGCAGATAAGCCTCACAACGAAAATTAAGGTTTGGGCCACACATTTCTTCTAGAAAGGAGCAGAGAAGCAGCTCAATATTGCAACGTTCATGGTGTGTCAGTTGCCAAAGCAGAAGAAAGATGAGACATCACAACAATTTATTATTAAATATAATACACACAGAAGGAAAATGCCGCCTGATTTCTTTCTTTCTTTTTCTTTACTTTCTTTTTTCTTTTCTTTTTTTTTGAGAGAGAGAGAGCTTGCGTGCACAAGTAGGAACAGTGGGGAAGGGGCAGAGGGACAGAGAGAGAGAATCTCAAGTAGACTCCACACCGAACATGGAGCCTGGCATGGAACTCCTTCCCAGGACCCTGAGATCATGATCTGAGCTGAAATCAAAAGTCAGATGCTTAACCGACTGAGCCACCAGAGGCCTCCCAATTTTTTAATGCTTAAGCTAGGCTTTTAATGCTTCAATATGAGTTTAGGATAAAACTTTAAAGAGAAATTTGTAGGGGCGGCATGATTTGGGAGATTTAATAAGATAAAGAAAGAAGAGTCCATAACTCTGTCTATATACATATGCACACCACCTTTGTGTATTTCCATTATATCTATTTATATTTATGTATATTTATATATTATGAGACATAATCAGAATACATATTTTATAATATATAAATACATGCAATGATACATAATCAGTATATATAATGCTGGCATGATTAAGAAAAGACACTTTAAAAACTTCTATATGACAGGATATCTATCTGAGGCAGTCACGTTGAAGCAAGCGAACGGACACTCCAGAGGCCAGCTGATGTCCCCTCCATCCCTTCCCGCGGGCATGTTCCCCTGGCAGTTTAGACTCCTTCCTGGCCTCGCAGCGTCACAACCCAGAGCTCTGGAATATGTCCAGAGATGAGTTAGGTTCTGACAGGAAGGGCTGTAAGTCTACCTTGGAGAATGGAAGATTCAAGGCCTCCCAAGAGCTGTCTTCAGATGTATGAAGGCTGACACAGGCGTGGGGCTAGCCTTGTTTTCCCAGGCCCCAGAGGTTCATGGCCCGACCAGTGGGAGAAAGATTTTCCCTCCATGAAATGAATTTTCTAATAGTACGAGCTTCTCAAATGGGACCAGTCTCTCAGGAGGAAACAAATCGCCCTTCATTTCAGATGCTCCGAAGAAGCTGGTCCATGCATGACAGGGAGCTACAAGGAGCAGGACTGAGCATCTTGTGTCTGCTGAGAATGTCGGAGGGTGTGTGGCCAGGTTCGGGTCATGCAGAAAAGGGGGACTGGAATGGCTGGCCTCCGAGGGTCCTTGTGACCCTAGATGGCTCTACTAACTGTCACGGGCGCACTGTTTCTCTAGGTCCTCCTTTTGAACAGACCTAGGACGTCCATGCCTCTGTGCGTTCATTTCATCTTGCTTTTAACAGCCAGTGAGTTCTGCATGTGGGCAGAAGGCTGCTAGTCTGGGGTTAGGGTGTGGTTTGAACCTGATCACTGGTGTGCTGATGCTGTGATCTCCGGCAACCCTACAACCCCTGTAGTCCATCACAGCCTGACTCATAAAACACAGTCTTAGGGCAACCCCGCTCCAAAATTCTCTCCTCCTCTAATACGCTGCGACTGTAGAAGTCACTCATGAATGAGCCTACACATTCTACGCATTTATTAGCCTTGGCCAGCTCAAAAACGCTGCAGAAAAACCCCCACACGTAGCATCATAATACAGCTTTACCCCTGAAGGACTGTTGGGGGTAGACGCAGACCTACAAACACGAGCTGCCTATTCTGCAAACAGCATCTTCTACTTCCCGGAAGAATCTTGAGTGAGCATCTGAGGAAGAAATGACACGATGCTTACTTAAAGCGATGACCTTATTATCACCCAACGGCACACAGAAGAGCTGGATGCTTCTACTTGAATCGTCACATTTGTTTGCGATGAGATTTCTCCTGGCGGCCACTGGTCATTATGCATCTGCCTCTCCAGCAGCACCCTGTTTCTTCTCCTGACTTCACTCCCATCCAAGTTCCAAGGCTTTCTGATGATTAAGCTTCAGAGAGTTCAGATTTGCTATCGCACAATTGGAACTGATGGTTTGAGACGATTTACATCCATAACGCAAGGCTTATGGCTTTTTAGACTGAGTGGAAGATGAGTAAATAACGGAGCTTGAGTCATGACTCTGTTTTATTACTTGTGATGTGCTGGGTGATCTGAAAGTCATTTGGTCACTCTAGCTTTGTCAGACAGTGGACATCTGTCAAGCCACAGCTTCTACGGTATTCTGCGATCTGCCCACTCACACCCTTCGCAGTTGCTACCCTGAAACCAAGGAACCCAGGTCTTTTTAAGTAAGAAATTCCACTGGAGAATCAAGAGTAACTTTTCTTTCTCTCTATTTCTTTCTTTCTCTCAACAACAAGCAGAGGGAGGAGGAGAGGGAGAAGCAGGCTTCCTGTCAAGCAAGAAGCCTGATGCGGGACTCGATCCCGGGACCCCAGGATCGTGACCTGAGCCGAACAGCAGACGCCTAATGACTGAGCCCCCCAGGTGCCCCTCAAGAGTAACTTTCAGTCAGTGGATTCCCCTTCTGGTCACATGGGTTTCCTTTCTCAGTCTCTGCTTTGATGAGAACGTGCCCAGCCGACCCAACCAGACGCGAAGTTGGTGCCCGGCGGCCTCCCTTCTCTCCCTTCCATGTGGACGGGTGGCCTGGTTCACCACCAGCTCAGGCTTGCACAAATGCACTTTAAAGTACCTTAAAATATATGCTAAAAAATGGTACCTACTTTTAAGGAAGTGTTTTCATAGTTTAATAGTTTTCACTGTTTGAAAATTTCCTCCTGATTCCAATTTATTTTTATATTTATTTTTATAAAGTTATTTCAGCTTTATAGTTTTTCCGGCTTTACATAATGGAGAGTTGTTTAGCCCACTTATTGAAAATGACCCATACAGATTCTTTGGTCAACTCCTAGTTAACTCTAGAAATTCTTGGAGATGAGTCACTGTGTAAAGAGCACATAATCTGCCTTGAGCTTCACACAGGCTGAGACGGGAAAAAAGCGGGAACATGGCTAAATTTATCCAAGAGAAGTGACGCACCAGGACATAAGTTTCAGGTAAGAGTGAGCTTGTGTGGCAGGTTGCCCTGTATTTTATGCTGCAATCCACTAACCCTAAGAGCATACGACATCATGGAGCTCAGATTTTAGGAAGAATGTCACAGGCAAGGAGACACAGTGTGGACATGACTTTGAATAAATGTTACATCAATAGGAAGTTATTGACTGATTCGGGACTGGGTGCCAAGTGTAGCCTGTCCTCGGGGACGCGGTCAGCAGCACAGACATGAGCTGAGGGGACCCAGGCCAGGCAGGGTTGCTCAGGGATGCACAAAGTGTATGGGGCTGGTAACCCGTGTTGAGTGGGTTCAGCGAGGCATCCGCAGAACTGAATTTCGGGACACCCCTTGCAGGATGAGTAAGCACTGGCTGGGAAGGGAGGGAGACAATGTGTTCTCTTCCAATAGAAAGGCCAGCTTGGGCAGGCTCCTCCTTCCCAAACTTCGGGATTGTGTTCAGTCGTCTTCTCTCCCTTCTCTTCACTGCCCTTCCCGATCTTCGGGCCAGGAAGGGCCTCCAACTCCAGGAATCAGCCATCAGTTCTTCCTGACTGCACCTCTGCAAAGGTTTCCGCTGGGACCTGAGTGCGGATGGTGCTCCACCCGTCTCCAGAGGTCCCCCAGGTCTATCGCCAGGATCATCCCCATTCCCCTGGTCTGACCTGAAAGCCTCCGCATGCCGACCCCCAACCGCCAGGCTTCCTTGCCTCCTTCCCCAGACAAAAATCAGCCCAGAAATCCAGATGCAGGACCACATCCTCCTGCCCAACTCTGTCAATGGTCTTCATTTCCTTTGAGATTATTTTTAAAATCTCACCAGTATCTACAAAACCCAGTCTGATCCCGGTTGGCGGCCTTGTCTGCTGGCTCCTCTGCTCCCTCGCGCCTGGGGTCCCTCCGGTCTGTCTCCCCAGGAAGCGCCGCCTGCGGGGCTCAGGTCTGCTGCCTTCTGCCTGGGATGCTCACTCCTCAGAGTTGGGGGGAGCTCTCCTGGGTGCCCCAGGCTAGCTTTGATCTCCTTGTGCCTGCGGCTCTTAACACAACGAATGCACTTGTACCAAGTTTGTGGGGCGTGCCTGTGCGCAGGCTGCGGAGCCCAGAGAATGGTGCCCATCCGTCAGGCTGTGGTCTCCGCGGTCCCCAGTGGACAAATAAAGGCCAAAAGAAGGAAGGGTGCATAAAAAGAGGCAGGACAGGGGGAATGCAAAACAAGAGTTCGTTATCGTGATATGCTCATTAAGTTGTGATACTCCAATGATTTGATTAAATATATTAACATGGGGAATGTTTTGACTCATTGTTACATAGTTGTAAGAACAACGAAGGATACAATCATTCTGTCCAAGTAAAAGGATTCCATAAAGAGACCAGTGGACAAATAAACCTTCGGAAAATAAACACTGGTGCACAATTATTCTCTTTCAAAGTGGTTTTTTTTGACAGGTTTCTTGGACTCCAGAAGAAAGTTTATTTTTTGTTTCTTTTATTTTTGTTGGTTTTGTCGAGGATAAGTTTCAGTCAGCGGCTTCTCAGTGGTCGGTTTTCATGCTTACCACCAGAAATAACAGTATCAGCACCATTAAACGCCGAGTGTTTTCCTTTCACGAGTAAGAATCATTTCAGTGTGGGGGAACAAAGCCTTCAGAGCATTTGGAGAGTCACGTGACGGCCACAGAGAAACAGGACCCGGCGGCCCGTTCTCAAGTAACTGCTGAAACACCTGTTCTTTTGCCTGTTTACTGCATCCCTCCTATAATATTTTTCATATGCTTCTTCGAAAAATGATGTAACTGAAAACAATTTAATTTTACTCTTCCGCTCATAGGCTCCTTCACATGACGAGCTGCATTTGATGGAATTTAACACTGTCCAAGCCAAGGTGCTCAAGATGTGCTATTGATTTTTGGTAAAATTCTTCCTTCAATTTTTAGCATTTGGACAGAGAGGGGAGCAGGGAGGTGAGGAATGAGGGAACAGAACAAAGGTCATGGTAGTGGACACAATGGAGGAACGTCAGAGGGGAGGTCTTCCTCTCACTGAGGCCAACTAAGTGCTGTGGCTTTGAGTTCTTCTGATTTCTGTTTCATTTGTTAGGAGATATTTGTATTTCACAGGGGAGAATTTCAACTACAAGTAAGGTAAAATTGTGTCACTGAGCTCCAGGTCATTTTAAATATATGCAGATCAAGTCATTTGATGGTGATTCCATGAGGAAGCAGTAGACTTAACCTGATAAATAAGAATAAACCATTGAACCCTTTTGGAAAAGGCCAATAAGCAATCAAAAGTTCTGGCTTCCTGTCAGCTTACCCTTTCAAAAGGTTTACTTCAGTTAGCATTTGATTTCCTTTCTCAAACTTTGTAACACTTTTTAAAAAATATGTAAAAATGGAGTTGGAGTTGAATATAAGATTTCTTGTTTTAGGGGCGACTGGGTGGTTCAGTCATTGAGCATCTGTCTTCAGCTCAGGTCATGATCCCGGAGACCCGGGATCGAGCCCCACATCGGGCTCCCTGCTCGGCGGGAAGCCTGCTTCTCCCTCTCTCACTCCCCCTGCTTGTGCTCCCTCTCTGGCTGTGTTTCTCTCTGTCAAATAAATAAAATATTTTAAGAAAAAGAGGAAGAAGAATGAACAACCTTGATGCTAGACTTTATGCACAACCCTTCCTAAATGATTGAGTACCTAGGGTTTTTTTTTTTTTTTTCCTTCATGGAATTTTAATGAAAATATACAAAAGTAGAGCATCTCTATGTATTCATCACTCCTCCTTAGCAGTAGAAGTAGAAACACATGGCCAGTTTTTACTGTGTTTTACCCAACTTGATTATTTTAAAGAAAATTCCAGTTACTTAATTTCTTTATAAAAACTTAAATATAGGGGCGCCTGGGTGGCTCAGGTGGTTGAGCGACTGCCTTCGCTCAGGTCATGATCCTGGAAACCCGGGATCGAGTCCCATATCGGGCTCCCTGCTCGGCGGGAAGCCTGCTTCTCCCTCTCTCAATCCCCTGCTTGTGTTCCCTCTTTCTCTTCTTTTTTAAGATTTATTCATTTGAAAGACAAAGAAAGCAGAGTAAGAGAGAGAAAGAGAGAGAAAGAGAGAAAGAGAGAGAGAGAGATCATAAGCAGCAGGAGGGGCAGAGGGAGAGGAAGAGGTAAGCTCCCTGCTGAGCAGAGAGCCCAACATGGGGCTCAATCCCAGGACCCTGAGATCATGACCTGAGCTGAAGGCAGACACTTAACCAACGGAACCACTCAGGCACCCCGATGTTTGCTCCGTTCTTATAACACTTTCCCAGGTTGTGGATTGAAAACACATCATGCTGACAACAAGTAATAAACAATGGTTTATGAATGGAGCATCATGGTGGAGAAGCTCAGGAGATCGGGGCGGGGTTTCCGGGTACTTTGTGACAGCAGCTGTCTGCCCTCCCCCCCAGGCCCTGAGATAGACTTTTTATAACAGAGTTCAGAGAAGGTGGATATTTAGGAAGATGACAACCTTGCCTTACGTTCACCTTGTATGAAATATGTGTGAGACAGCAGCCAGCTCCTTGGAAACTCTGAGTCCGTCACATTGCAAACATGTGATTTGGGGTATGGGTTAAATGGCCTTGCTGGAGGTAGCTCCCTCCACTTCTCCAAATGTCTGGGTCACTCTGATGCTGATTGGGAGGTTACGTGCGTTGATACCATTAGCTGAGTCCTTCAGAAAGTGCCTTCGCGGAATTCTGTTTCGGAAGATTTTTACGAGCGTTGGTCCCATGATAGTCACTCTTGCGGTCTATGGAATAGCATTTCGGGGACAAAAACGACATACCCCTCAAGGCCTCTATCAAGGTCAGTGGGACAAGTTTTTGAGAGAAATCAGAGTGAGAGGGTTATGATTGATTAAAAACCAGTATATATGGAATGACATAGCAAGACAATAGCCCCAAAGTATCATATCAGTATCTCCAATTATTAAAATATATCTGATTTGTCGAAGGCCTGTTTCCAGGTACTCAATATAACAAAATGTTAATTTAAGAGACAATATTAAAAGCGGGGTGTCTGGGTGGCCCAGTCACTCATACGTCTGACTTCAGTCCTGGGATGGAGTCCCATATGGGGCTTCCCTGCTCAGTAAGAAACCTGCTCCCCTGACTTGTGCACTCTCTTTCTCTCTGTCTCTGTCAGATAAATAAATAATGCCTTAAAGAAAAAAAGAAAATATTAAAAGGAATGCATCCTCTCTCCATTTGAAGGTACAATTTGCAACATGCTTCTAAAGACGTCTCAATTTCCCCTCATATCAACCTCATAGGATGTCAGGGAAGTATACTTAGGCACATTTCCCAAATCATATATTTTTAAATATATAAATGGTGGCTTTTTCCCATGATGATCTATTTGTACAGGAGCAGCCATAGATCCTCAAGAAAGAATGGGCTTTGACGTTGCTCTGAGCTGTATAACTAACACTGGAGATTTTAAAATTTGGAAATATCCACAGGACGATTGCCGTTTTTGAAGGCATGCTTATTGCAGTGGCTGACCTGGAGGGGATAATGATGAGGATAACGGCACCATAGTAGGCATCGGATCACAGCGCCAATAGTTACTGCACGCTGGTGTTTATAAAGACACAGTGAAAACAATATTAGGAAAAGATTGATTCTGCCCATGATACTTACAAATACATGGAAAAGCACAACAAAATCCAGGAAGATCATAAGGTTCCCCTTTATTCTCTCAGTATGACCTCCTTAAAGTCAGGAACCATTGAAATGGAAAATATACATATTTTTGGACCCTGCAATGCCATTCTGGGAAACGCTGTCACAGACGTTAGTGCAGCAGGGCGTGAGAGGGTGTGCACAAGCATGTTTGTTGACATCTGTCTGTCGGTAGGGAAAGGGTTCAACAGACACGGCTTCATCCTAATTAGCTTCACACCGTGGAACGGTATGACTGGGTTGAAAATGGATCATCTCTTTATCTGTGGACCTCAAGGCATAGCTGTAAAAGCAGGAAGCAAATTACGGACTGTTGTGTATCGTATGACACTGTTTTTGTAAAAACAAAGGAAAGACAACTCCACATATTCACGTATGTATGAGCGCCCATGTTTGACGGAGTAGAGTTGTCTAGCTCTTGGAATGTGCACAGTAAAACACAATGCCAGCTTCTTTAGGGGAATGGGGTCGAAGGTTTTGATGCACAATTTTTAAATTTTTTCTTTAATACAGTTGTATATAACAGAATATCTGAATAGAAGGAGCTTGGCCCTAAAAAATTATGACCTCTTAGGATACCTAGAGGCAGGGGGCGTTGAGACAATCAGCACACTGCAACGACTGAATGTTCTCCTTCTTAATGTTCTTTCTGTCGTTCTCAGCATGACTTTCACACTCACGTCGTTCTGTCGTGGTTCTCATGACTGAAGTGACCACACTCTCCACACACTCCATCCCACGTCCCCTTCCCAACAACAGAGAGGGTCCCCTCGATCTTTCTCTGCCTCAGAGGGTTAACAGAAGCCAACCCCTCTCACGGGGATTCCTTCCAGATTCCAGCTTTTAGACTTTCTTGCCCAAGGAAGGCTGAGAAAATGGTCCCGCTCAGGGTCTACTGTGCGAAGTTGAATCTGCCACCAAGGCCTGGGCCTGTGCCAGGGGAGGTGGCCCCCAGAAAACTCTTCCATAGACCATTACTTTGTACTTAAAGTGCTTCGCAAGCTAGAAAAATGTAGGACACATGATGAAGAGTGTGACAACGAAGATTTCAATAAAAAGTCAAACCATAAGACTTGCATTTTCATTTTGCACTTAAGAAACTTCCCAGAATGTTCCATGAGCATTCACAGGGCAGAGCAGAAGAGACAGTTGTCTTCTATTTTCTCTCAAAAAGCTGCTGAGCCACACACAGACCCTGGCCTGCAGAGCCGGGGATCAGACCCAAGGCTGACCTTCAGAAACAAGGCAGCGGCTTTTCTCTTTAGTGAGTCTCCACTAAGGTTCATTAGCTTCTGGGCACAGGTGGGGCAGCAAACCTTGGTGGCCCCAGGACCCAGTCCCTCCCCATCATAAGAGAAGGAGGCCTGCTGTCCAGGGAAGCCCAGGTGGCTGAGGCCAGCAGAAATGGGCATGTCCCCGGCTCCCCCAGAGCCCACACGATGCTCCTGGAAGACCGTCTGCTGGAGTCATGGCCTTTGTTTGTGCTAACGATCTGTTCTATTTTCCCGGCATTGGGAGGTGGTGTCTGCTTGTGTCCTGAAGGACAAAAATAAAGTAGTGATGAAGAGAGGTTTTATTTGTAAGACCATAGATTTTGTTTGGGGTTAGTTTTGCAGCATAGCCCCCCCCCCCCCGAACTAGAGGATGCTCCTCTCTGTCTAAGCTCTCCACTTTGAAATTCCACCAGCCAACCTACTCGTATAAAGCCCAGAAAGTGCTCCCGTTCTCTCTCCCAGGCCTGTAAGTCCGTCTTTACGGCAGGACCACAGTGTTTAATTACTGGAGCTCTTTAATTGTTGAAATCGGGACATGTGAGGGAAACCATATGGCATTTGTCTTTCTCCGACTGACTTATTTCACTTAGGATGATACCTTCTAGATCCATCGATGTTGCTGCCAATGACACAATCTCATTCTTATTTTATTTTATTTTTTTTTTAAAGATTTTATTTATTTGACAGAGAGAAACACAGCCAGAGAGGGAACACAAGCAGGGGGAGTGAGAGAGGGAGAAGCAGGCTTCCGGCCGAGCAGGGAGCCCAATGTGGGGCTCGATCCCAGGACTCCAGGATCATGACCTGAGCCGAAGGCAGTTGCTTAACCAACTGAGCCACCCAGGCGTCCCTCATTCTTATTTTAGACTGAGTGATATTCAGTAGTAGACATATGCAATATCTTCTTATCCATTCATCTACAGACGGAGTCTTGGCCGGCTTCCGTATCCTGGCTATTGTAAATAATACTGCAGTTAACATAAGAGTGCATATATCTTCTCAAATTAGTGTTTTTGTATTCTTTGGGTAAGTACCCAGTAGAGAAATTTGTAGATCATATAGAAATTCTATTTTTTTTAAATTTTTGAAGGGCTTGTATTAAAACAAAAAGAGATATGCATGGTTTTGTTTTCCCATTTAAGATAGATTCATTTATTTATTTATTTATTTATTTATTTATTTATTTATTTATTTATTTATTTAACAGAGAGAAACACAGCTAGAGAGGGAGCACAAGCAGGGGGAGTGAGTGAGGGACAAGCAGGCTTCCCGCCGAGCAGGGACTCCGGTGTGGGACTCAATCCCGGGACTCAGGGATCTTGATGTCAGCTGAAGCAGATGTCTAACGACCAAGCCTCTGAGGCGCCCAAGATACGCATGTGTCTATATACACAGCCAGGCACTCATTAATTTAACAGTTGGAACCTGGAAGTATATCCTCAGAATTTTTCCCATCCACTTACCTACACAGGCTGTCAAACTCCCTCTCCCTTGGCAAAGCTTGTGACTTTCTCAGTTTTAAAACATCCCATCATGATCCATAGTAATCTCCGGTTCATCTCCTCCCATCATCTGGGCGCATAAGTAACCCTTGGGTCAGGGGTCCATACGGGAAGGACCACAAGGTCCTCTTACAGGTCTCCTGTCTCAACCAAAAGCAAGAAGAACTCCTTTATATATGTGATCTTCTTTCCTTCGTCTTCTGATTCCAGCCCTCAAGATCTGGAGGCTCCAAGGACGGAAGAGAAGAGAGCACACAGGTGTCCCTCATGGCCAGCTACTGCATCCTGGTGAGTGTCCTGATGGCTCCCCGCACACCATCTCTGCAGAGACAGTAGAGCTGCTTCTCACCCTGTGGCCTCAGCCGGCCTCTGTGGACATGGTGCTTTGCATTATTGGGGCACGTGGATTTGGGGGAATGTGCTCAGTTTACCCATACCCTTCGCTTACCAAGGACCCCTTCAAAAAGGATCCATACTCCTTTGACTCCTGCCAGTAGCCTCGGCACCCAGAGCCCCTCGAAGACGCCCTACACTTCTCCAACTGCCCTTTTCCACTATGAGGTACTGTGTGAAGCCATGGGGTCCCCATGTTTTTCCATGTTATTCAAGATCCAAAGAGAATAGGAATGCAGACTCTACTACCATTCTAAGCTTGCACACTAATGCTGGCTTCCACTCATCCCGCTGGCTTGGGTCTCTTCATCATGGATCACACTTTTAGGGTAGCTCAAGCAAGAGCAAGCTGCCAGTTTCTGGGATCACACGTGCCCCTGTACACCATGAAAGACACTAAGGATTTCCTGACAATTGCCCAGTCACACATCCCTCTGGAGCATGTAGGCTGGTCAGGAAGCTCGCAGTTTGGGAGAAATGCTATCATGCTTCCAGCAGGTGCCCTAGGTCCCAGCAAGGGACCCTACAAAAGCCACTCCCACTCAGCTAGGGAAGAGGGATCGCTTTCCTTACTTCTATGCTCTCTCCTACATTGTGAAGATAAGGTCATCTCTTCATGATGTTATTTGTTTGACTTTTTGTTGATAAAATTTTTTAAATTAATTTTTATTTTTTCCATAACCCAGCTGTTGATATACTTTTTAAAAAAGATTTTATTTATTTGACAGAGAGAAACACAGCCAGAGAGGGAACACAAGCAGGAGGAGTGAGAGAGGGAGAAGCAGGCTTCCTGCTGAGCAGGGAGCCCGATGTGGGACTCGATCCCGGGTCTCCAGGATCATGACCTGAGCCGAAGGCAGTCGCTTAACCAACTGAGCCACCCAGGTGCCCCTGTTGATATAATTTTTATATGGTCAGGTTTGGCATTAATTATTGCACTTTTTTTTGTCTTCTTTAGAAAGACTTTTCCTACTCTAAGATTATGTAAAGATTTAAATACTTTTTTTTCTCTGAAGTGCTCTTAAAGCTTTATGTTGTATCGTTAAAGCCATTGGGCTAGCTACCTCTTGTTTGGAGGCCAGCAGTGAGACAGTGATTTCTCCTGTAGGGTTCTCTGGAATCCAATACCACCTATTAAATAATATGTATTTTCACCTTTCCCTTGAAATATCTACTAAATCCTACTTTGTATGTGAAATCCTATCTGAATCTTCTGTCTTAGTTCATTACCACGTTTTCCTGTTTATAAGCTAGTGCCAAGTTTATTTAAAGAAGGCCTTTATAATATATTTTGAAGTCTGTGGGAGCTTGTGTCTGACCCCAATACCCACCATAAACAACTCTTGACTTTTTTTATTATGAATGCTCTTGGGTCTTTCTGGTATTTTTCTGAGATCCACTATAAATGGAAAAAGATTTAGGATTTTTAACTGACTCAGTTGTAACTTCTTGAGTTTTTTTGTCTAGCAGGTAAAAAACTTTTCTTCTTATTCAGTATTGTTTCCACATTACCAAGGAGTGCCTAGTAGGGGCACTTAATAATTATGTGGAAAGCCAAGAAATAATTCTCCCCAAGATCTCACATTCAGAGGCATACCCAAATCTAAATCTTAGCTCTTTTGGTCTGTTGTAGAGATTAAAAGGAGGTCATTATCTGAGAGAACTTTATGCAGAATCTGGCACTAGTAGGAACTCGATACTTGGACAGTTTTCATTAATGCCCTCTCACTTAATAAATACTTAAGAAGGTGAGGGGATTTTCTTTTCTTTCCTTTCCCTCATTTCTTAAAACTATGGAAACAAATCACCTTTAAGAGCATTTGTAGCAATTTAGAAATATCCAGCCAGTTTGCTTAGAAACTTTTCCAGTAGGCTAATTCATCATAAACCAACAAATTGAGGGCAGAATGAGTTAAATTCATGAGGTAAGTCATGAAGGCTTGGGTTTTACTGATGTCCACATTGTGTCTGAGTAATGGAATTGCTATCTATTGACTGGATAAATGATTACGTGTCTCTACATCTAATTACTGAGGAAATTAAGGAGCTCAGCTTAGACCATACATACATTTCCTATCACACAAATGCCAAGCTTGCATCTGAGGGATGATGTCTACCATTTCTCCTCTGCTTCAAATTCAAGGCGCTGTCATTTTTGACTAAGGATTAATTGAGAATGCATTAAAGTGATTTCTACTGTAAAAAAAAAAAAAATCTCTCCTTTATGTTGGGGAACGATTCATCCCATGGAGAACTGCCTCTTAGATTAAGAGTTACTTCTATTCACAACATTCTTAGGATTTTCAAGTCGATCTTCCAGAGTAAGAAATTGTTTTTATTTTATTTTATTTTATTTTATTTTATTTTATTTTATTTTATTTTATTTTATTTTTTCAGTGTTACAAGACTCATTGTTTATGCCCCACAACCAGTGCGCCATGCAGTACATGCCCTCAGTACCCCCCACCAGGCTCTCCCATCCCCCCACCCCTTCCTCTCCAAGATCCTCAGTTTGTTTGTGAGTCCAAAGTCTCTCATGTTTCATTTCTCTCCCCGAATTACCCTACTTCCCATTTCCTTTCCTTCTCCCATTGTCCTCCAGGTTACCCCTTATTCTCCACACATAAGTGAAACCATGTGATACTTGACTTTCTCTACTTGGCTTATTTCACTCAGCATAATCTCTTCCAGTCCAGTCCATGTTGCTACAAAAGTTGGGTATTCATCCTTTCTGATGGAGGCATAGTATTCCATTGTATATATGGACCACATCTTCCTTATCCATTCATCTGTTGAAGGGCACCTCGGCTCTTTCCACAGTTTGGCGATTGTATCTTTTCTTTCTGGTCTGAGATGAAATGTTCTCTTCCTTCTCTTCAAGAAGGACTCGGTGTTCTGGTTATGAATTGCACGTTTTGCCGCCAGCAATGCTTTCATCCTTGAAATATTCATGAAAGATCCTGGGCTTGTGTTCCAGTGAATCACATCAGGGAAAACAGAAAACTGTTATTTTGAGCATAGGGTAAACCATGGTTTGAATAAGGCTTTGGCACTGTTTTCAACTTTGAGATTTGCCACTGATACTAGAAGATGGCTTTCCCTGGTCAGCACTGTGAGTGGCAAAGCTGGGCTTCAGCTGAAAGGTCTGATTGTGGTCCTTGATGCAAACAGCAGTGTGAAAAGTCAATGTTTAAATGAGGCCAAGAATGGAAACGGCTTTGTCCCACCCATGAACAGGTGGTCCCATTCTGCAGACAGGTCTGAAAGCACTAAGATGCTGCCTCTCCGGAGGCTGGGCTGGTCCCGCCGTCTGAAGACAAAGAGGACTCTGGTCCTCAGTGCTTTTCCCTCAAGCCGGCCCTAGCACAGAATACTGATGACCTCAATTTATAGAAAGTGATGTCCAAGTGCTTTAAGATACTGTGGGTGTGTGTGTCCATACATACGTACACACACGTGTGCAGGTAACGTGTGCACAGTGGCGATGCCACACCCTAGGGCCTGCTTTCCAATTCCACTTGGAGTTCTGTGACTTTTCTGGGACGGTTTTGGAATTGGTTCCTTCCGGACATACATGTTTATGCTTCATTGCTACAGTTATGGGAAGCGCCTGAAATCTACCTGGAATATTGCTTTATCCCCTTCCTTTATTGCTAAAGGTATCAGAGCAAGAAACACTTTATCGAAAGCCTACCTGTATTCCCTGAAAATGAGATGATTTCCTCCTCTTTCCTGGCACAGAGAAGGTGGGTTTTGTGTGTATTTCCAGTAACAAAAAATGTCAGAAAGAGAAATTAAGACAATTGTGTATTGAGCACGGCAGGTTTTGTTCTTTAATGCACACAAATAAAGGTGCATCGTCCCGGCACCACGAGGCAGATTTTGAAAATCCTTAAAGCTCATTGGTGACACGATTTAGAAACTTCAGTGATTTAAAAACTGCCCTCTCTTGAGTTTTCAGCTTGTGAGGAATTTGGCTCGTGCCCTCGCAGAAGTCTGAGTGCGGATTCGCCGAGGGTGCACCTTTCTGGCAACCTCAGTGCCCGTGGTGGGCAGACGGGCAGAGAAGAGGGACGTGGAGCCAAAGCCAGGCCTTTCTGGGGCAAAGAGAAGCAGCTCTCATCGGGACCCTGTGGGTCAGCCTGGTCCTCTCTGGATCCCCAGAGACACACGTTTCATCAGGAGTCCTGCATGGGCCCCGCCAGGCTGAAGCTCTTCTCCGCGGGCTCGCGTTAAAACTACCTGGAGAGGGGCGCCTGGGTGACTCAGTTGGTTAAGCGACTGCTCTCGGCTCAGGTCATGATCCCGGAGACCCGGGATTGTGTCCCACATCGGGCTCCCTGCTCAGCGGGAAGCCTGCTTCTCCCTCTCCCACTCCCGCTGCTTGTGTTCCCTCTCTGGCTGTGTTTCTCTCTGTCAAATAAATAAAATCTTTAAAAAAAATAAACAATAAATAAAACTACCTGGAGAGTTTCTCTTGCAGGGATTGCATTTCCCATTGTATACCTGGGGTGAAGATCAGAGGAGAAATGTGAGTGCCTACAATAAATACTGCATGAACCCAGAGATGCAGGGGGCCCCCTGGGAGCTAGCAAATTAAATGCCCATCAGTCCCTGACACTGGAGGCTCGGTGCAATGGCAGCTTCATGCCTCATTATGCTTGGATCAGATATAGGGGGCTGGCCCCAGGCAAGCTCTCTGGTTAAGTGAGGGGAGCGTGCGGGGCGAGGCCCCTGTCTCCCAGCCCTGCGAAATGCCAAGATGAGCAGTAGAATGGCGCGTCTTCATCAAAAATATGGGGACGTGGGGAATGTGTGACCGGCTGGCCGGAAATCCATCCTAAGGGCTCGCAGGGTGTGGCCGTTCATCGAGCACTCTGTGTCTACGGCGGCCTCTCATTGCGTCAGGCAACCTAAAACTCACAGAATGAAACAATAAGCCGTTTCTTCTCCTAAGGAAGAGACACTGTGGAAAGCTCCGTGAGCTACGGCTGCCGGATCCTCTACAGGGGGTCTGTTCTGGAGGGGGGCATCGCGCTCACCCCCCCATCGGGGCTGAAGGGTCCGTGTGGGCACGGCTGATGCAGACCAGGAGCCCGGGGCACACCCGCAGTGAGCGCCCAAAGCGAATAGACATCGGAACTACAGCTGTGTAAACAGGAGTCGAAAGTTATTGAGGAACACGCTCGCGTATGTTATCTGGGAAACACATCAAGTGCTTCTAGACTAAAATAAATACCAATAGTCTTTACTTGAATTCGCTTCCCCTGAGAAAAGAAGAGAAAAATGTTTCTAGGTACAGAAGTAACTACGGTTTACGATTCTCCTTTTCCCAGAAAGAGCCTTCTACAGGTCGCTCCCAGCATTTGGTGACATGTACAGGGGGCCGTGAAATTCATCAGCCTAAAAAAGGATGTCCATTTAGCTTTTTAGCTAGTGAGGTAACTAGCAAGGGCCCCGCTCCCTTCCGCAGTAAACATTGCATGAAATATTTATTTACATTTGTGTGACAAGGCGAGGCAATGCTTGAGGCAAAATCAGTCTTGTTGCAAAACACGACATTGAGAATGTGCTCGTTGCACCGCAGGAAAGAGCAACACCAAGTATCTGCCCATTTTCCCTCCTTAGATTCAAGGTGTGTTGGCTATTTCAATATCTAATTTCTAGAAAGTGCAGCTAGTAGTGATTAAGATGTGACCGGGAGGAGGGCATTGCTTGGCACAGTCTGAACTTAGAAGCGCGGTCCCCGGTGTACACTCGCGCTTACCGTGCCTGCAGGGGGGAGGAGAGGTGGCTGGTTCACTGCTGTTTCACACCCAGTTCATAATTCTTTCAGCAAATGGTCATTTGTTTTATTGATGCCTATCTTTGAGTGACACATTGCTGGAGTTCCTGAGAAGCTGCTTCCTTGGTTGTTCTTGAATTTAAAGTGCTCCTTGCCATAATGTATACAGTTCAAGTCGGTTCTTTCTGTGCGGCATGCAGGAAATGAACCACGTGGACAAGATAACTCCTTGAAAGGTTTTTGGAGACTCCAAACTTGGCAACTACAATGGAAGCTGACATTTGAGAGTTTGGAGAGGGGACACGGGGAAGGTCTACAAAGGATTTGATGAATTCTAAGTAATGGGGGTGCCAGCTGTGTGTTTGTTGGATTTTTCACAAAATAAACAGATGCCATTTTCAACTATCCTTCACTTTCGAACGTTTCAGATTCCTTTTAAATCAATGAAACTATTTTACCACCGCAATGCAGAGGGAAACCTTTAGAAATTCATTATTTCAGTGAATGGTTCTATTGAAGTTTTTTTAAATATCAGAATTGTTTTTTCAAAAAGGAAACCAAAAAAGGCATGGCCATTCATTGTGTGCATGGGAAAAAAAAAAAACACAAAAAACCAAAAAAACAAAACAAAACAAAACAAAAGCCAAAAAGAACCTTCTGCGTCCGATCCTTCGGCAGATGCTCGCTTGACTTCTCTAGGCACGTCCCCCCTGTCCCGCAGTGCACCTGCTCACTGTCGCACCTGCCGTCCCTTCAGAGTTAAAGACACTTCACTTTCCATCTCTCCCCACTCATTGCTCCACTTGAGGGAACCGAGAGGGAACAGGACAAGGGGGGGGAGCCAGCCGCAAACCACAAGATTGCTCAATCACTATGTGGCTGAATAGGGAAAACCATCCAAACCCCAAATAGCCGGAGACAAAGGCATGGTGCCATCCCCTCCAGGGGCAGAGGGAGCCAATAAGAGAACAGGCTTGAGGCAAACTGAAGGTGCTTTCTGGAGTGCTCCCTGAGCCAGAGTTGAGATGGCATCAGCTGTCCTGGTGCTGTCCCGGGTGGTGGCGGGAAAGCCCAGGGCGCATGACGGACCAGAGGCGACCAGTCAAGCGGCAGGGACAGGAGAGCTTGAGCAGGGCGAGGGGCAGAACCAAGACGTCCAGAAACAAGCATCCTATCGCCTGCAGTGACTTATTTCCAGGCAGGATCCACAAACAACCCCCGCAAGTCTGGATTCCCGGGGGAGTCGATGAGCAGCAGGGACCCACTGACGCCCCTCAGCCCGTCCTTGAGGATGCATTTTCTGGGACTGTGAGTTGGGCCATTCTGTAACTTAGACCAGCATCTCCCCACCGTGAGGTCTGGTGCACTCGCTCCACAGCTCCTGCTTTGTTGAAATCAAGAGCAGTGCTGTCCCTTCGAAATGTAATGTAAGGAACATGTGTAATTTTCCGTTTCCTAGTAGACACATTAAAAATGCTAAACAAATGGATGTTTTGTTTTCATTAGAAACTTCCCAGAGTCCAGTATAGCAAAAGTACTATTTCAACAAATTCCACTTGCCACATTTCAAGTGCTCATTAGTCCTGGGTGTTTAAGGGGCCATGTTACCGAGCACAGAACACTGTCACCTGTTGAATGTGTCTTTTAATTAGAACCACTTTTTGTACTTGAAGTTTTCACTCTGAAAGAAAATGTTTATATCATCGTAAAAAGCATACGTTGAGGTGATGCATAGGTTTTTCTACTATGTATCATTCCATAATGACTAAAATCAAACAGGATGTTCACATACTACTTAAAATTAAAATTAAATAAAATTAAATTCATTTGCCACTTAAAACTCAGTGGTATGGGATACCATTAATACGTAAGCTAAACATGTGGAAAAATCTGACCTAAACCATCAGAACGTTACCTAGGGAGCGCCACTGTCTTTCACAAGCATCATTTCGTTTTCCCCCGGAAATTCCTTATAAAATGTGTGAACTGCTATGATCTCTATGATATAGCCTGGAAAGTAGAAGTGAACTTATTACTCTTTTTTTTTTTAAGATTTTATTTATTTATTTGACAGAGAAAGAGAGATCACAAGTAGGCAGAGAGGCAGGCAGAGAGAGAGGAGGAAGCAGGCTTCCTGCTGAGCAGAGAGCCCCATGTGGGCCTCGATCCCAGGACCCTGAGATCATGACCTGAGCCCGAGGCAGAGGCTTTAACCCACTGAGCCACCCAGGCTCCCGAACATTTTACTCTTATATGAATATTAGACATATCAGAAATCTAATTTGGAATTTCTGATAAATTCATTTTCATAAAAAAGATAGGATGACTATAATCAAATATATCTCAGACACATAATACATTGTATTTTTTTCTTGGCTTTTCCTCAGAAAGGCCTGAGTAACTTCTATCACAGCAGCATCAAATCGTCTCTATTAGCTGTTAAATAGTAGCAATAAACTTTAAATGTAATTCTTGTTGGTTTGGAAAATATCAGGAGAGATTCCGTTATTTCTCCTATAATCATGCTTTATTTCTCTCCAGGAAATCTGCTATGATCTGTCTTATGATTTACATTTATCTCATAAAATACATTATCACTTGAATCAATGTCAACTCTTATTGATTCAAGAGAACCCATTCATTTTGGCTTTTACCAAAAAACCTACAAACCACAGCAAACTGAAGCCAACCAAACCAGCCCTCCGTGCCCCTGTGTATGGATAGATTCAAAGACGACCCCATGCTTTGGAGGATCTCCTAGTAACAGAAATCTGAACGATCCAGGTTCCCCTGCACTTTGTATCCTATTTCTTCCAGGGAGCGTTCATCCCAGATGTCCCAGGACAAGAGAAGGAGAGTAGAAATGCCAGGTGAGCAGACGAGCGACTGGCCATGCTGTGTCCACCACCTGTGAGCC